>CAMOHE010045255.1:0-74348 GCA_946598075.1 Artocarpus hirsutus | reverse complement strand
GTCCCGGCCCCCCCCCCCCCCCCAAAACCGGTCTCTCTCTCTCTCTCTCTCTCTCTCTCTCTATATATATATATATATATATATATAGAAGAGGTAAATAATAAGTGTTTTGAAATCTAAAGAAAATAAATACGAAATTTATTTGATGTAAATAATATATTTAGTAAGTAAATAATAAGAGTAAATAAAATACATAAATATATATGGCTTTTTTCACGATCCTTTTCATCTCTTTACATAATATGTAAAAGAAAAAAAAAAAAGATGTTAATGATTGAATGTAACATTGATATAAAAGAGTTGAAACATAGTCTTTTTCATGTTTTTCAACCTGAATTTCTTAATGTTGTACCTCTTCATGTCGAATGTTTTTTAAATATGGATGTTATGTTATGTTTTTCACTTTTATATATTACATTAAAAAGACCATAAAAATCTCTATATATGAATATGCATTAGCAAAGGAAAGTTATATTGAGTGAAAGTATATGCCTCACTTAATTTTTAAAAATTATATTTTGTCCTTTTTTGTTAAAATAATTAGATTTGTCCCTGTTTTATAAAAAAAATCATAATTGTATTTCCACTAAATATACTTAAAAGATAATCATTGTTGTGTAGTTCATTTGACAATAGAAATTATAATTGTGTCTTACTTAGTGATAAAAATATATTATCAGACATTCATTTGATAAAATACTATATATATTTTTCACTGTCTGCACTGAAATAGATATCTGCTATACCACTACATATACATATATATATATATATATACTGTGTGTATATTGATGTACACATATATTTTCTTCCTATACATGGATTGCACCATCCACCTTATAATTGTGAAAAATCGACAGTATGCTTCACGTAGCTGACTCAAAGATACGCTTTAATTATTTCTTGGATATTTATCTGTTTACACTTTCTCCTGTTTTAGGTTAATTTAAAAACTATATCTTCAGTTTCAATCTCATTAAATGTATAGCTTCAGATTAGATTTAATATACAAATTTATACTTTACCTCAATCAATAGTTGATTTTAAGCTTTAAAATGACTAAATTATCCTTAAATAAAAAGAAAAAAACTAAAACTTTCAAAAAATAAAAAGGAAACAAAAATAAAAACATACAAAACACCTATCTTTGAAGGCATTTTATGCATTTTTAAGACAAAAATCTTAGTGTAAAGTTTACTAAGTTTTTAAAGTTATCTTATTTTTTAATTTGAAAGTATTTTGAGTAATTTTTTGGATCAAAATTAAAGATTGATTAAGAAAAGGTATAAATTTGTGTATTAAATTTAATTTGATAAAATAAATTTAATAAGATAAAAAATTAAAAATATATTATTTGAATAAACTTAAAATATAAAATATAAAAAAAAAATAACTCTTGTTTCTTTCTCGGTACCCCACCTGTCCCAGCTTCGTATCTTGCCTTCGCTTTCATGCATATATTCCCTTAATACGGCACAAAATAGTAAATTTACTGTAGCTTATAAATAAAAAAAAAACAAAAAACAAAAAACTGAAAATCCCAAAAGAAAGATTATGTTTCTTACAGCTGTAACGATTATTTGTAGATACTCTGGGCAGAATAAAGTTGTACATCAAAGATGAGCTAATTTAATTATTTTCTGTACCTGTGTAAATCTTCAAAGTGAAAGTAAGATTATGAGCATAGTGGAGCAGTTAGTACTAACATTATATATGCATGCACTAACTATATTATTTGCTAATAAAACTTTGTATATAAACTTTTACTAGAAACGATTGATGGGCTAACTTTCATGTCGCGTGACATTAAACACTGGTTTTAAAATTAAGGCTGTGTATATTATTAAACACTAGTTATGGCATTAACGCGTGCCTAACTGCAAACAAAAGGTCGTAGATCACATAGGCAAAGCGGGTTCATTGACACACATTTTCTAGTCTGTGAAACATGTTTGGTTGTAAAGTTGAAAACCCACAAAAAAAAAAAAGAAAAAGAAAAAAAAGAACAAACTCACACACACAAATATATATATATATATATTTGTGTGTGTATGTGTGTATATACACATATATATGTTCCACATATAATTTCAGGTAAAGAGTGGGGAAGGAGAAAAAAGTTGCCCACGAGATCTAAGCCTGTAGAATTATACAGCCAATGGCAAGAAATAAAAATGATGGTCTGATTAGGATACCATATTGTATATAGGTGCGCCCTAGCAGAGCGACCCAAATCCAACCCCTTAATTTGTCTTTCACTTCTCTCCCTCTGCCCCCGGAATCAATTAATTACATTATCATTTTCTACAAACCTCCCTTGTCTACACAGAAATAAACAAACAAACCCAAAAGATTAAAAAAATAATAACAAATAAATAAAAATAGAAATAAAAACGGGAGAACAATTGACCCTAGCCCCAAAGAATATATATATATATATATATATATATATATATATATCCGTTGATCAACGCTCAGTCTTTATGATAGTCAATTTACCATGACTTTACTTTTCACTACATATTATTCTTTGATACAAGAAACTAATCCACCAAAGAGTTAATATGTGTTCCTTCAGAAAAGAAAGAAAAAAAAAAAAAAGATCGTTTTTACAATAGATATTTCATTTTTCTGCACTAATCGATCGGTTATTTAACACCTATATTTATACGTATAATATTTATATGACTTTTATTATAATTACTTTTAACCCTTATATGACTTTTTTCTTGATTAGTTCTCCTTTTCGTCAAATAATGTACTGAGTAGAACAGAGACACATAAATGAACTTTTTTTCCCGCCTCTGATAATAGATTGTATGGAAATGCTTCGTTTTTTGAATTTGGCCACTAATTGTGACTTCTGACTAAGTGGACCAATTGAGATTGGTATATGAGCAAGTTTGAGTGGAAACAATTGATATCTGCCTTTATTCTTCTGTTTTTAAATGATCGTAAATATTTGACTCTTTGTGTTCCATGCAAATATAAATGAACATTATTGTCATATACATCGTGTGGATAAAATATCCAAATAACATTTTTTTAATTAATAGCCAGAAGCAACAATTGACATAAAAAATTACTAGTACATGCTAACTACGTTGGCACTAATTATAAACAACTCTATCTCATACCAAAAAAAATCCTTAGAGAAGCCTCTATATGCGTGAAAAATACCACCGCACCCAGTAAGATCTGGAGTACAGTGTACAATGATCAATGTTCCCTTTAATCCAATCTAAAAAAGAGGGTATCATTGAACTTGGTACCTAATTATATTTAACTTGGTCATGTATTCAAGGAAAACAAAGCCAACAGGATATTATGGCGTTATCAACTTAAGTCCCTTCCTAAATATTGAACTTAATCTTTTCAAGCAAGGAAAATTAATACAAAAAAAAAAAAGAGTAATGTTCAATCAATTGCCTTAAAGGTGAGACAAATATATGTACTCCTCAGTCCTTATTCTATGAGATAAAAGATTATTAATTTCTTAATAAAATGGTGTTTAAGAATGGTGATACTAAACGTGGTGTGTGTGTGTGTGTGCGTGTAATATATCATAAAATTTTCCACCTAATTGCATGCGTGAGTAAAATTCTTCACCCTAGTAGTAACGAAATAAATTAAGCAAAATATAAAATTAAAAAACTTTGGCCTATACCCACTACATAAAATGAAAAAAAAAAAAAAAAGACAGAGAGAGAGACAGAGAGAGAGAGAGAGAGAGATTGTACATATTTCTCACATTTCGTAACTAGCAGCTAGCCCTTTACTCTTAGACATAGCTAGAAATGTCCGGAAAGTAAATTTAAGAAATTTTTGTAGATATTGGAATTTTTTTGTCCTTTTTGCTAGCACCTAAACTTGACTAACACCTAAACTTGACTAACGAGTAATTCATGATAATCGTATTAATGCTGCTTTTGAGACGAGAATTTATGCTGGCATATCACTTTGCTGTCCACTCCCATTTTTCACATGCAGAGAATATCCAAACAAAGTCCTCACTGAGGCCTCGAACTCTTTGACCATCAAAGTATAATTATCTTTGAAATGTTTATCAGTATATTATTAACATTTAATCAGTTTATAAGAGGAAATACAATGCTCTTTCGGTAGGAAAATATCGAAAAACATATAAAAATCGTAGTCCCTTAAACTTTAAAATCAATACTCGATAATTAATGAAAAATTAGGATCTCGTTAGTCCTTTTGCAACGTATATTGTTAAAATTTTAACAAAGAGAAACTGAGAAAAAAAAAATTTTTTCTACAAAAAAAAGTTGGTTATATTTGCAAACCCATTTTTGTCTTTTCATACATCCCTTCTAAATATAACCTCGTGTAATTTTGAAACAATTAAGTTTATTTATTGCACTCCTATAGTTCCAAAACTCCACTTAAGATTATTATTTTCTTTCATCTCATTTTTCTTTTCACACCTACCATCTTTTTCATTATTTTAATATTTTTACTTCTCTATCTCTCTTTATTTTTTTCTAATATTTTGTTGAATCTTTAGGCATGAAATATTTTCAAACATAAAGGAAATTTTTAATTTAAAAATTATATAAAAATATTATATCTACTTATTATATTTTCTAGAAAAATGTGTTATTTATTTATTTATTTATTTATTATATCTACTAATTTAATTAAATAAGCACTTATCATGAATGGTTCTTTATTCAAACAACAATCAACTATGAATGAGAGATAAAAACATTTATTTGTATATAGTTTGACAAAATAGAAGTCATATGATTTTTTAAAATAGTCATTGAATAGTGAAAATTAGGATTTTGTCATTATATATAGGTGTGTATGGAAAAAAAAATTAATTAGTTTCTATGTATTAAAGATATGTAATTTGGTTATTTATAATTGTCATTTTTTGACATTTAATTGAAAGGTTTTTGTGCAACATAACAATTTATTTACAAGAGGGGTTTGAATAATTACATGGTGGTGTGAATAGAACCAAAAAAAAGCTATCAACATGGCGAAATATTTCGTAATATGAAATGACCATATATATATGTATATAAGTTCCCTCAAATTTTATAGAAAATTGCTGGAAGAAAATTTTTGTTTTTTTTTCTCAAACATTTTATAAGTACTTAAATCTAAGGACAAGTGATTTCAAAATGATGCTTTTTATTTTAGAGATAATTAATCAAAAGCTAGTCCTAAATTTTTTTTTTTTTCAATTTTATACAACTCAAAAAAATCATAACTAACATATTCAATAATTTATAATATATTCAAGTCTCAAATTCATGTCAAATTCATAGCTTTTTTTTTTTCCTAAAAGATTTATTTTGACTATAAAAAAAACCTGAATTTTTTTCACATCTATTTTTTTTAAAGGGGAAATGTGAAGTTTTAGTTTTTTTCTCATTTTTTTCTTGTTTTTATTTCTTTTTTCTTTAATGGTGTTTTTAGGACATTTTCATGGCTAAAATTGCCTCTTGACCAAAAAAAGATAATAATTGACCAGAACTTCAAAATCTAAAGGCACAAATATAATACAAATCCAATGTGTAATGTATAAGACTGAAAAAAAAAGAAAGCAAAATTCATCATTAATCTAATATATTTGATGGAGGCTCGTCAACATCGCAGCCATCCCGTCCCAGACAGTCCGGAGATTATTTTATGCTTTTGTATTTTTTTTTTTATAAATATGCTTTTACATTTTTTTTAATAAAAATATGCTTTTACAATTTTATTTGTTTTTGACAAATATGCTTTTGCATTTTGTTTAAGCATGAGATGCGACCCCTCAATTGTGCTGAAATTATTTTCGCCCAATTGCATTCTGTGCACGTACAAATAAATATTATGTTTGTGTGAGAAAAGTATACAAACTTCCAAAGTACGAGTAAAAAGATGATTATTATTCCAAGCATATGATTCCTTTATTATTATTGCATATACTATATTTATGGATGGTTTTGAAACTACCTTTGAAAAAAATTACGTAGCTAGAGAAGAGAATATCCCACTTAATTAAATGCAGAAAATATTCCCCATATTTTCCTTCTTTGAAGTGGATTGAAAACCTACTGATATATCCTTTCCTTATCCTCTTTGCGATGACAAATGATTCAGTACTATTTTTGGCATATACTTCAGTCACGAGTAGTACACTTGGTGCAGTGTTCCATATGTACTCTCTCAAATTTTATCTTTTGTTTGTTGAATTTATTAATTAAAGTCATGCCCATACATGACTATATATACATAGCATGATTTTAAAGGTTACATTTTAACGGGTATTATTATTATTATTAACCGTATAATATAAATTAAGCTATTGTAATCAAGTGGCTATTGATAAAAAAAAATTATGATAATTTGTAAGATTAAAATTTTATTACTTCACATCATTAATTGGTATTATAACAAATCCTTTATAGAAATATAACTATGGAAAACAAGTTTATATATATATTATATATATATATATATATATGTGTGTCTGTATGTATCCACTTAGGCAGGATATATTTCCTCAAAGTATATGCTTTAACTTTGCATCTTACTTAGCAAGACATTGCACCATCCCTTGTTTTTTATTTTTTATTTTTTATTTTGAAAGGCATCCCTTGGTTTTTGGGGTGCATGGAGTTGAAGGAAATTCTGATTCTCTGCAGACGTGTTGAGCACCATAGCTTATTTCTAGAGGTGTTTGGTGGGACAATGAAATTGCAAAAGCTAGATGTCAATTTTTTTATACATGTGAATTTGATGTATAACTGAATGAATTAGTACCATTTGTCGGGTTAAATCGAAGTACTTGGAACATTTGTTCGCATCTATGTATATATTATGAATTATTATTAGACATATAACAAAATTATTTGTTCTATAAAGCCATCCATTTTTTATAGTTCAATTGACTTTATTAGAATTAAATGTTTGCTACGTAAAATTTATAGTTCACTAATTCTATATGATTAAGTTGTTAAGAAGCAAACCGACATATTTTTATATTCTAATACTCCCTTTCACGTGTAACGTATATGAAAAAATCATGTTGAAAACATTATTAATGAAAAATTACACCAATTTAATTAGCTTGTTTGTGCCTGGTGTTTAAGAATGTGACTATATGCAAAATGTCACATAGATGATTGATTTTTTTAATTTAAAAATGTTAATTAAGCTGACAAAAATATACACCCCTTCTTATTTTCTTATTTTTCTCAATACACTCTTTTGTAACTAAATTTTACAATATTAATTCAGTTCGTTTTCTACTCGTTGTTTGAATTTAAATATTTTTCTACTACCATGTACTCATCGTTGTCTCATCATTGCTTTGTCTTTCAAGTATTGTTATTATTACTGTCGTCGTTGGCGTTATCATCGTAATGATACTTATACATTCAGATAACGATTTTGTTACTTATAGTTTGCTTTCCATGTTTTTGCACCATCATTATTATTATCACAATGATTTTATTGTTTACATGGTATTTCAAATTATTATGTATTTGTTTAATTATTTTATTATTCTTTTTTTTTTTTTGGAAGGGCAAAGGGAGCTTTTTTAAAACCACACCTCCAAATATTAAGTATATAAAAACACCAATGGAGACTAATATGACCATAGCAGAGCTAGAACTTTTCTTAGCGGAGGCACTATATAAAAATTATAAATAGAATTTTTTTAAATGAAGATACAATTGAGGTATAATTTTAATTTTTCTTATAAAATAAGAGCACAACAATATATCTAAATTATTTTGTGGAGACAAAACAATATATTTCAATTATTTATGAGGTCACAACAAAATTTTTTCATTTTTTTTGTAGGGGGTATAGTTATAATTTTCTTTCAAAACAGGAGTACAATTAAAATTTTAAGCTACAAAATAAGGGTGTAAAGTTAAATTTTAAAAAACGAGTGGGGCACATGCCCCCCACCCGCGCCAGATGATTGGTTCTACAATAATAAACTTAAATGAAAGGCTTTAGAGAATAAATGTTTACCGAGTTCCCGAAACGGATATCTAAGCAGACAAACAAACAGTCAAGCACACACATTTATCTTTAAATAATATCTCTACAATCATGTATTATAGTTACATAATTATTACTATAATTATGTTAATATGTGGTTATGTTTGAAAATATCAGTACAAAATATTTTTTCTTTTTTTCTTTTTTTGATATTTTTAGAATAATAATAATTTTTTAAGAATCTCAATAATGATACTTTGGTGTCATGGACGTGCCATTATTTTTGAGAATTTGATTCGTTAGAGTGCGTTTAATAATTAAGCAATAAAATGCGTCAACACATATGACTTGTTTTTTCAAAGGTAAATATCATTATCTCATAATAATATTAAATTAAATATTATTATTAAGGTTATTAAAGTCATATATAAAGAATATTATGAGATCTCAGCCACATTTTAACAAAATGAAAATATATTTTGTGTATATATATATATATACACACACACATCTATATATATATATATATATATATATATATATTATAAGCCAAACATTTGTTAGAAGGCACAAGAAGTTAAAATTTGAGAGCAATTTTGGAGAATTCCAACTAAAAAATCAACTTTGTAGATGTGTCACGACCATTGGAGTTTTAGATTTGTTCACAGAAATGGACGATTTAAAGATTAAATACATGGCGTAAATCTAAACCGCAAATAATTTATGGCATAAATCAGAAAACATAACATTGTAACATGCTATCTAATCTTTCAATATTCAATTACTAGTCAGAAAATAGTAAAGACTCACTGCATGATAAAAATTTTGTACCCTACAAAGATGGAAGTTTCAACTTAGTACCTGCCGCTTTTATACTAGATTGGGCCTGTGTTTAACAATGCAGTAAGAATCAAAATTTAGAACGACTTTATCGTATCATATGAGATTTTTTGGAGTCTATTTTTTGCTTTACACTGTAGCATATAAAAACTTTATACTACAACAGTTAAAACGACATTTTCTAAACAATATTGCTAAACACTTTCATTTTTATTTTTATGAAGAAGAATCACAATCTTCAATTATGTTGGGAAAGAAGATAATGACAAATTTTTTAACATTAATTGGATTCTGGTACATGCAATCGAGTGAACTCGTGCAGAATGTTGCTAAATTTTATTAGAAAATCAAAGAAGCTGCGCAGGTTTATTCTTGTACTCAATTAGTTCTTAGAAACAAGGAAAAGAAAAAGGGCATACATTTACAATGTGTTTAGCGGGATGGTCTTAACCATTAACTCAATTATAAACAGTGTAAAGCTCTCACATGCTACAGTAAAAAGAAAAAAATTGCTATAGTATAAAGCTCTCATATGTTACAATAAAAACAGTTCTAGCCAATGATTCTAACCACTATACCAAATCTCCTATTAGAAGTTAATAAATTAAATCTATAGTTTGTGGGCGCTTTAATTCAAAAAAGGTGATTAGATACATGCATTGCTCTTCTTTTTGTGATTAGAATATGTAGCTAGCTTCCCAAATATGTTCTAGGGGTTCTAGGCAAGTACAAAACTTAAAAAAAAAAAAAAAAAAAAGGGAGACAAGAAATGTGGATCATCAGGCACGTGTATTAAAATTTCAAATGGCAAGAAATGAGGAATCAGAATCAACACCTAATTTTAAGATTTTGGAGATTAAGATATGACTGCTTTAGCATCTATATTTATTTGTTTCCCCTCCAAGACCAATTTCCAAAACTGAAAAAGCTAGGAAAGAAAGGATTTGGACCACCACCCAGCTCATTATAATATGGCAATATTTGTTGTCTAAAATTAAACAAAAACATTATTATAGGGTGTCTAGCAAAGTTGGTTGGAACCAACTTTTTAGATACGAAACAGTGTAAAGCTTTCACATGCTACAATAAAAGATAAAAAATTATTATAATGTAAAACTTTCACATGCTATAGTATTTTGAATCAAAAAATTAGTTTACCATGCTTACCAAACATTCTATTAATAAAGATTAGTAATGGTTGTTTAATTTCCTCGGGTAATTTGAAACCTTAGCATAATAATAATTGATGCATAAAAATGTATCACTTGGATCGGCAACAAGCATAAAAATAGAAATGAATTAAAACTTGCAAAACAATTAAAATAATAATAATAGACAATTAACATTTTTGCATTAAATGAGCTATGTTTACTTAATTTATTACTATTTTTTAGGGAAAAATAGACAATTAACATTTTTTGATACTTTTTAAAGTAAATTGCTTTTTATATTTTCGATAAATAGTATTGTAATCTACATATATGGGCTAAATAAATTTCTTACACCGTAAATTCAAGAGTATATAATTTATTGACATTGTTAATAGGTTGTTCACCTCACAGATTTAAGACATTATTTTTTTTTTCTCTAAGTTTCATAAAAATGATATTTACTGAAATTTCTCTCTTTTTTTAATAAGCTGAAGCATCTTTTTTTTTTTTTTTTTGCAAGATTGTTTAAATAGAAGTTCTGTTATTTTAAGATATTTTTAATAGCTAAAATATGTATACATATATGGTCTTGGAAAATTTTGCTGCGGCGTTTCTTATGTACCTTTTTTAGATATAGTTGGTATTTGTTGTTGTTGTTTTAGTCATCTTATAATAACCTATTTAAGACCGGTGCTTACTAAATTTATAGCGATTTTATTTTTCAAATTTGTGATATCGTCATGATGGAATAGTTTCAATTACAGAGTTATTTGAGAAAAAAAAAAAAGAAAACAAACTTTGAAGCACTAGCATAAGGAAGAGAAAAGAAGGAAAAGAAAAAAAAGAAACAAGCAACAAGATCAAGGCTGGCAAAAAAAATCGTGGGCTTTTCAGACATATTATCAAAATCTCAGTAGCAATTTTGAACATAGTTTTTAAAGACTTTTTAAGAATAACAAAACTAAAATAATTAAAATAATTATTATATAATTATATAGTATAAAATATGATATCATCTCAATAATTATTATTATGTAATTTTTGTTATTTTTAGAATATTTTGAAAATTTTGCTTAATTTCAATTCCATCATGATTTTTTTTCATATGGTGCGATTTTTTTTTTCCCCAAGAAATTACGGATCTCCACTCCTGTCGCAATTATATTACGTAAGTTGACTAAAAAAAGTACGGGAAACTATCAGTATATGCCAAGTATATATATCGTACATGCGTATTTTTATATATACTATATATTTTTTAGTATTATATGAGGAGAAGCCTCGTGAAGGGAATATTAATTCTTATATGGCTTCTGTTCTTTGCAAGCAGATCGTGACTAAATCTTAAATCTCTGGTCCCATAAAAATCTAATGAAACAAGAGGCCAATGGTTCCTTGTTGCAGCCCCTTCTTTTCTTCTCATGAATATCAGCACCATTACCTGCCAAAGGACGCCCCTTTTTTTAGTGCAAACGATGCCTTATCATGTTCATATTTTATTTATTTTATTGTTATTGGAAGTACCGGTCATGTCTTTTATCAAGTTTACATTAAAATTTGTTGGAAGAAGTCTTTAATACATATGAAATAATAAAATAGACACAAGATATTGATATTAGGGTTTGGTAACCATCTATATCCATAGAGGTCACACTAAGACATATAAATAACTCACTAAATAATCAAAGTTACAATTTAATTAGATTTATTCAATTCGAGACTCTCTCTTTGAACAGACGCTTATGACTTATAACTACCTATTGAACATGCTCAACGAAATTTTTTTGACTTAATGTTAAAATTCAACTTTAATTTTTATCCCAAAACCCAAAACTTTTCTCCTGAATAAATTAAAGAAATAAAATGGTCACAAATAATCTCCTTGAAATTTTGAGGCTCAAAAGGGCATATAAAATGTCAGCTGTCATATTTATTAATGCAATCCACTATCCAAAATCTATTGCCTTTTTTTTTTTTTTGGCAACAAATAAGGCAACAAATCTTCAGAAACTGGTACAAAATTAATTCTTAATTGATTCTTGAAATCTTTCGACCAGAGCAGCACAAATCGCACAGAAATCTTCCATGCACTTGGATAAGTTATTCAGGAAAACAAAACTCTTCTTGCAAATCAAGTAGCTAGTCTAATTTCAACTTTCCTAAAACAAAAGTTGACTTAATCAAATCAAACACAATAACTGATTTGAAATAGTATTCATAAACACAAAGATTTCCTTTAATAATACTTGCTACAATTCAAAAATAAAACAATCAGAGTTTTCAAAACAAATATAGTTTGACTTAATAAAACATGAAACAAAAATTTTATAATTGATGCCAAAAGTTTCACAAATTAGCTACGGTCACAAAACAAACCAAATTATGAGAAGCAAACAAGAAGGCACACGCTTCACTAGTTAGGTCATTTTCCAATTCCTTTTCAAATCAGAATGACTCAAAAGTTATCCCCCTGCATTGGGGAAAAAAGGAATTGCATAAGCAGATAACTCTCAGCATTTTTTTTGACGAATCCGTCAGTTAACAAACAACAATCTTTAGATTTCCATAAAAAAAAATAAATAAATTAATGAAACAATCTTACGTGGAATAAACAAATATTACCTGTGCACATGCGTACGTCCATTATATTCATAGTTTCGTGTACGGTTCCTAGCATTTGCGAGGTCATGGATTGGGTTATGCACACGTGGCTGGCTGCTTACCAGAAGCTGAACATTCGTTTTAGTCGTTTTCAAGTTTCTTTTATAAAATTTTTTAAAACAATGTTTGTCAAGTTTCAAAAGTCTATGACAGCTGACATAATAGCAATTTACGTGGCTAATGATCCAGTAAGGCAATGCCCATTGGATGTATTATTAATATGGAGCTAGCCAATGGATTTTTTTTCTTTTTTCTTTTTTCTTTTTAATGTTAATGAGCAGAGCCAACCATTAATATTGAATTGTCTGAACTAATAAAGTGTTTGACAAACTGTTGGTTAGAATTGTTGTTATTATAGCATGTAAAAGTTTTATATTATAACGATTTTTTTTATTGTTATTGTAGTATGTAAAAACTTTATATTGTTTATGACTGCGAAAGTGGTTGAACCACTTTTTATCAAATACTCTATTAAGTAGGAAACCAACAAAGGAGCTCCAATGAAAATTGATTAAGTTAATGGTGTACAGACTAAGCATCCATTAAAATAGTATCTGCACATTTTTTTTTTGTCTCTAATATAATACATCATACATTGCATTTTATGATTTGTGTTAATCTCTTTCTTTGGTGGGGGAGCTTGAAGTACTATTCCCTCTAACTTTCCTTTGGGGAAAAATATTTAACATGAGGGGTGGCTGTCTTTTTAAATGGAAAGAAACCTTCTTTTAGCAATACAGTTTAGTTTTTAGTGCCATCTCCCCATTTAACTTTGTTCATCATATGTGGTGACCAAGTACACCAACCTTAATATGAACGCCTCTAACAACTTGCACACAATAGATCTTATATTCTGGTACAGGAAAAATTAGAGAGTGAGGGTGTATTGGTAAGTATCATACGGAATAATAACAAATTAAAATGCTCTTGAATTTTAATTAAAAGGTGAATTCGCTCTGTGTTCCTAAAAAAATTGAGATTCTTTTTTGGGTTTTTTTTTTTTTCTAATTTTCACAAAATCCACATAGGTTCTTTTGTAATGACAAAATTCACCACTGAATTGTGCAAATAGACTTTTTTTTTTTTTGGCGCTGCATAATAAAAAATAGTATGCTTGACTTTACCACAAGTTTGTCAAATATCAACAAAAGACAAACTTCCCAAAATTTTTAGAGTTGATTATTCTCGAATGTATTAGAAAAATTGAAAGTCAAAACTACGATCTTTGAGACAATTGCTATCTTTTTTGTTTTAGTATTTTTTGTGCAACTAATGTTGATGAAGTCTCACGAGGATGAATTTTGTTTGATTAAAAAATACAAGGAATATTGTCGAGATTTTTGCAAATACATGTATTCTGTTTTTATAAGTTCTATGTTGTGTACATCTTTCTTTCAAAACATTAATTTATTATTGCAATTTAGAAATTAATTAAGCTCTTTTTTCTTGAGGAAACTTCATAAACATCATCTTTAAAAACTTAGTTTTTATAAATGCTATACATATTTAAGTATAAACAATTTAAACATATAATATGAGTTGTAGTGCGATATAAATTTTTGAGTGTAGTATAACTTATAAGTGCATTTTAAAAAAAAATGGCATAACATGCAATTTTTTTCCCACTTAATCTTTCTATGAAGAAATTAAATGTTGAAAAGAGGCATATAATTGGCCCATCTATAAAAAAGGAAAAAGGAACTTCATATTTGCCCATAATTTTCTTTTCCTTCCTTTAATTTCCTTTAGAGCTTTTAGTGCGATAGTCCATGATGAACTTTACGAGAACTGACGGTTTAATCGCTGAGACGTGTATATTGTTTTATTTTTTTTAAATAAGGGCCAATTAATAAAAACAAATTAAAGACATAATTATAAAAAAATTAAGGCCCTGTTTGCAAAATTTTTGTTTATATTTTGTCGGTAAGGACATAATTATAAAAATATTAAAGGCGTGTTTTGCACAACTTTTGTTTATATTTTTAGTTAGTAAAAGAATAGAAGCAAAAACTATAGTTTGTCAATAAATATTTGGAACTATATTGTTTAAAAAAACTTAAATAAGTCAAAATAGTTGTAAAATTTTTTAATAAGCTACATGAATCTTATATTTCAATTTATAATATATTATTAACACTCACATATAAGTTTCAAAGTATATTTTAAACGTGTTTTTTTGACAAGGTATATCGGTGGCTTTAACTAAAAACGTTTTTAAAAAGTCAAAGCAATTCTAACAAATCATTCAAATACGTGCAAAAATAGTTTTTGGAGTCTGGAAGCCAACAAAAACTTATAAAAACCCCTTCAAACGGCCCTAAATCCCTTTCCTTCTGGATCGTCGCTGGCATAATATTTCATTGTTGGTATATATTTGAAAGTACGTCAGATATTACCAAGAAAAAATGACAGTCGTGGTCTATGCATGTATTGTTGTCATTCAAACATAATTAAGATCTAACTTTAGCACCGACCGAGCCATGTATACGACTTTTATCAACCTTTCATAACAACAAAAATTGGACTGATTTTGTGAAAATCGCATGTCTAGACATTGACAACTCACTGCCTCTTTACTGGCTTGACGTTTCCCAAGCGATCTAAAAGGTGCATTTGGACTAAAACCTTCCAACCAAATAAGGTGGAAAGGAAAAGAAAAAACAAAAAGAATTGAAATGTTAAAATTAATTAGCAATTCAATGATATCCTCGTTTACTTTTTTTTGTTTTATTTTCATGATGTATTACTTTGTATAAATGATCAAGCAAGCGTATCCAACTTCCAACATTCTAAGCGACCAAACAAACAATTAGTGGGTCAAATCGGTGTCTTTGTTGGCTGAATCACATCTAATATATTTTTTTTTTTGGGCCCTTTTCCAGTTCCCCAAACAAAAAAAAAAGAAAAAAAGAAACAAATCTTAGTCGATAAGGATTAACATATACTTCACACAAGCAACCTGCATGCATCGATTATATGGCTCATACTTATACGTGGGGGAACACAAAACCTCTTTATTAAAGTGAATTTAGTTGTTTTGCATTATTAAAAAAAAAAAGTGAATTTGATTGTATGTAATTAAAGTTTTTTGAATCTATATATGATCATCTTCTTTTGCTTCTCCATGTTGAAGTCTTCATCAAAATAGGTTTTTCAAGCTTGACAATATATATAGCCGTGACATGTACGCACATGAATGTTTTAATAAGCCAAATCAACAGTAGTATGATGATAATATCATATCTACACATCAATAGAATTAAGATTAAATCTATATTTTTATCATGATGTTTCAATTTAAAAATTAGAACACCCCCAAGTCCAACACTAATATTTGAAATCTGACTGTCCCTTCAAATGCAGACTTTTCTAATTATGATGCTTTCAGTTTAGCGCATATAACAGATCAAAATGCATGGGATTTAGTAACCCCTATGAGGGAGGTGTCAACTATAACCACCAAATATATATAAAAAAAAAAAAAAAAAAAGCAACACTAGTCCACCAAATGGAAGGTGCATTATTGGTGGATGTACTTATCCTCACAACAGCGAACCCTTTTATGTTTTTTAAAGAAACCTATTTTTAATTTTAGCAATAATTAGTTTCCTTTTGGGTTGATGTTATTTTTTTTTTAAGCTTTTCAATTGAGGGGCCCATATATAAATCACCACATTTTGAGTACTTTAAAGAAAATAGACGGCAAAACAATCTACCAATTATGTTTCTCATAGCAGCTTTTATTTACAAATTGAACGACGGCAATTTGCAGCATATATATGCTTTTGCAAAATAATAATAATAATAATGTCATATTTTGAGCAATCAGACCCACGCTGGCTAGTTGTGCTAGCCTGTGTTTGTGCAGCCACATGCTCACAGTGGATGATGATGAAGATATATGTGTATATATATATATATGATATCATTATAATAATTATGATCAATATCCTTATCATATTTCCTATCACTTTGAAATTGAAGATTCTCATACATGAACTGCGAAATTGGGATTTGTCTGCAAGATTTTTGTCAGATTCGTCACGCTGGCTGCAAACACATTTTTAAAGTGGACAATGTTTATACATAAAGTTGCAAAGCTTCCTGTGGATATTACACACCAAGCATAACATATATATATATATAGCTACAAAATGTGATGCATTATCCTCATTTCTACCTTTTTTTTTCCCTTCTTGCCTTTGGTTAATTTTATAATTTGTTTCTTTCTTTAATTAGTGTAAGCATTTAGGAAAACTCAGTTTCCAAAGACAAGAAAAAAATGCCGTGAACTACAGCAAAACGGAAGTTAGACTAAATTAAATGCGATCAAGACGGTTTAAAAAGTGAAAATAAACTTGTTTAAAAAGAAGAAGAAGAAAAACTAGATACCATGAAACTAGTTTAGACTACGGTTTAGGACCATTCACTAGCAAACAGGGTTTTTGGTATCGCTTGATTTTGCTCGAATTGGCAAGTTTCTTCTTGAATTCTCTTGATTATTGCAAATTACCTTTTGAGTTTAAGAAAATATTACAAAGTGCTGCCAAGTCAATGGCGGATGAGAATTTAAAAAGAAAACCCTCATGCACTTGATATGAATGTATTCTGTTCGTTATCAAAATTTCAGTACCTTCCGTTGAACAAGCATATATATAAGATGTATAGAGACATTTCTATGCAAATTACAATAGTTGTTATGGATTCGAAAGCAGAATTGATTGGGGGATAGATGAATTGAATACCACTCTTTTTTTTGAACTTCAAACTGAAGGAATTCAAATTCTCCACCTTTTAACCGAATTAGATATACGTAGATTTAACACTAAATAATGCTTGCAACCATTTTTGATTTTATTTTTTCATACCTAAATATTAGGATTGTGGGGCAAAAAAACCCCATCTGATACACACATGTAACGGGCTTAAGCCCTTTTTGGGTCCATACAGGACACTCCGGTTTATTAGAAAACTTATGAAAACGAGACATTTCAGCATAACATCGCACGCTTAAAAAAAATCCTCTTCTATTTTTTATACACTCAATTTCACTAAAGAACAAGAGAATTTGAATTATGCCATCATTAATTGAGAATAAAAATAAATAGACTAAAATATAAAAGTATTTAATGAATAGCATCTTAAATTAAAATGAAATTTATTTTAATATAGAATGATGTAAATAGAAATACAAAGTAATAGAGAGAAAACAAAAAATGAAAAAACAAAAAAGAAGAAAAAAGATCTAACCTATTAATTACACCTGTGAACAATATAAAACTCACAGCATCTATAATAAAAAGTGAAAAGTTGTTATAGTATTAAAAAGTAAAAAGTTGTTATAATATAAAGTGCACATGCTACAGTTTTTAAACTTAAAATGTATGTTTCAACTGATTTTTTAAACGGAAGTTAAAAGTGTGTTATTTATTTACATTAAGAATTGAAATTGTGTTATTTGATGTAACTTTACTAAATCAAATTTACAGCAAGTCATCTTCTCTCGCCTCTGTCTGTTGTCCTTACAAGTGTCATTTGGTAAGTTCTTGTTGGTCACCTAGCAGGCGACACTAGCTATTCATGTGCTGTATGCCTGAAACTGTTGCTTAAGGAAGTCATCTACTAAGTGACTATTAGTCAATGATTTTCACCTGCCATTGACCACCGGTGTCGATCAACAAAATTTGAGCACATTTGTCAACAAACCTTCGACAGAAATTTAGTCATGACGCATAAAATGTGCAATTGAAGAATGACAGTTAGCGGAGTAACATTTATAGGCCGTCTGGCGGAACGGGTGGAACAAGTTTTAGTTTGAAAACTACAGTATGTAAAAGCTTTATATTGTAGCAACTTTTTGTTTTTAACTATAGCATGTAAGAACTTTATATTGTTTATAGTTGTAACTGATGGTTTCAACCATTTTTTCAAATGGCTTGTTACAAGTGGTAGTTTTCAATCCAACGCGGAAAACAATTGTATGAACAATATAAGTTTCTCAAACTTTTTCATATTAAATTTTTTTCATTAGAGTTCAATAATATTAGCGTATTGCATAAAAAATAATAATAAGTCTTGACGTCTAATCTTCATTGTGAAACAAAAAAATGACGACAGAATAGGGCAGGGCTAAAAAGCTACCCTGTCCTCTTCAAAAGACATGGCATTAGGAATCCCACCAAGAAGGCCAATGGGTGTTTGAAAGGGTGGTAGGAACCACTTTTACTGTAGCATGTGAGAGTTTTACACTGTAATTTTTTTTTATTATAGCATGTGAGAACTTTTTACTGTTTATAACTGAGTTTGTGATAGGAACTGAGTGGTTCCCACCATTACCAAACCATTTACCCAATTTCCACTATGATATATATATCATGAACAAAGAATAGAGCTAAGTTGGAAAAAAAAAAAAGGTTTAAATTCATCTCAAAATCAATTTAAATTTAAAATGTCACATCAAAAGATTTGAAATTTTAAAAACAAAGGCAAATATGTCTCGTCAAAATACAACAAATCAATTTAACTACTATTATTTTGGAAATATGTATAATGTATTGGGGTTAGGATGAGAAGTGCAGGACTCATCTTCGCCCCTAACTCTACTCAGAACAAGCAGTTGTCCTTATTCTCATCGTGGACCCTATGGTGCTAGTCCATGCGGGTCAAAAGAAAAATGCCACCCCTAATAGAACACTAATCGATACAATTACATGCATTAAAGGAATTTATAATATCTCCATGTACCTATCATCAGTCCTTCCATTCATATTTTTACTTGCAGGTTTTGTGGGAGTGGCCTTGATTTTAGATCTTGCATTTCAAATATTTTCTTGTAGTTCCGAAATATGGATCTAAATGACGCTGCTTTTGGAAAGGAGACGCATTTATGACTTCAAACAAAGTGACAAGATGGCAAAAGAGACCCAAAATTAAAAGCCATTCGAACGATTAGATAGTGTACCGTCTATTTATTATCATTATTTTATTCTATTATTTATTTTTTTCCTTTGATTCGTATCATTTTCTCTAGCTAAAAATGTCAAAATACTTTTAGAAAATATTTGTTTTCTTAACCTTAATCTAAAATACTTGTGAGCTCTTTTTGCACTTTAAAAATTATTTGTTTCAACTTTCTTATAGAAGCGGCAATATTAAAAAACAATTTCATATAAGTGGTATTTCTCAAATTAATCCTGAACCTATTATACAGTTGGCTTATATTGTACATATTCTAGGAACCCAAAAAGAAAGTATTTACACAATATGTCTATTTTAAGCTTACTAAGTATAAACTTGACTACTTCTAAACAATAAAACAATTGTAATGTGCAAAAAAATTTATCAACTTAAATCCAGAACCTATTTGGATTTAATTAATGAATTTTCTCTGATAAATCATATTTTTATAAAAATACAATAAAGTATAAATCATATATGAATAATGTTGATATACATATCGCCGATGAATTTTGTACAATCTAAGATATTGTTTGTATACAAATTTTTTTGATTTTAAATACTAAAAAATTTGTGAATAATATCCTCAAATTGAAATTTATATTACAATTTATTATAAAAGAGTGGTACAAATTAATGGATGATAAAAGTAGTAGAAAAACATAGCATAATCTAAAACAGTAAAAAAATGGTTAATTATCAATTAGTTAAACTGATAAGGATTTTGTGTCCTCAACACATTGGTTGACCAAACACAGTATAAGAAGACACATAAAGGTAAAAAGGTACATCAAACATATATAAGTATACTGTGTAAGTAAAAACACATATATATGGGATTCTGTATCTGGGATTAGAAAAATAGATTAAAAAGTAAGTCAATATATTTTAAACTATTTAAGTACATATTTCTTCAATTTTGCACTAACAGTATAAGAAAAATACTATGCAGTGTAAGATTACACTATGTAAAAAGTTTGTAGGACCCACCCATTAGACACCTAAAAGGTGAAAAAAGAGCCACCTTTACCCTTTGTTGTAGCCGAATTCCACCATGCAAATTAAGCCAATTTTTGCCCCAAAAAAAAAAAAATAGATAATGACTAAGCATGATGAGTTACCTAGGTGGTAAAAAAAATGTTTTCAAATAAAAGGAATTTCGATTAGGAACTTTAGAGAATTTTTAATCCTTGCGCAAAATTGAGGCCAATCATATAAAATAATCGTTTTTTATTCCGAAGACAAAATTGTTGAAATTTTCATAATCTGGTTCATAATCAAGGAGTTTTGCTAAAACGGAGTTTTACCGCAAGAAGAAAGTCACCACCTCAATTTCTTCAATAAGTGACCTTTTGTGAAGAATTAGCAAAAATGGGTCCAAAATGTTTAGAAAGGCCCATCGAGGGCAAAAACCAAATTTTTAGCAAAACAACCTAAATGGACCTCAAAACGTCCAAAGTAGAAAAATACCTTTAACGGGAATTTTTCCATATTTCATTAGTAATGGTAAGGCATCATGAATCAAGAGGAGTAAGTTCTCTACTACTTGGGTTTTAAACCAAGTAGTAACCTGAATCAATAACTAACGATCACATCTTGTATCGATATGTAGTTCGATAGTAGTAAGTTAGCTAATGACGATAAATTTTCTAAGTAGGACTCTTAGACGAAAAGCTAAGGAATGTGAAATTGGTTAATGTTGTGTCAATCCCAAGTAAGTTCAAATCTTACATACAATGTGGAATAGAGGGTTTTTGGGAAAAAAATGTGTTATTTATAATTTTTAGAGAAATGCATTTGTTATGCACTTAGTTAAGGTCAATAAAACATCATATTTACTGTGTCAACCTAAATTAACGGACTGGTAAAATGATTCACTGGACAAGTAAAGGAAGTGTTATACTAACTCTCGATTCAAGGGAACTCTTAAGTTATGTTACGATCTTGACGTTACAATAACCCACGTGTGCATATGGTACAAATACTTGGGTCCTAGTACATTAAAGATATGGAAAGAATAATCAATGTTCATAAACAAGAATAAATAGATCATGCATACAAGTAGGATATTTTAAAATTACTGTATAATAACTCACTTAGTTATTTTATGCTGTAGAAAATTCAGTTAAGAGGTTAGAATAGAATCACTGTTGAGCTGGGGATAGTGCATAAGCAAATGTGTAGGCAAAGGTATGGATACCTCTACAAGAAAGTTTTCGCAAGTATGTATATTAAGTAAATTTGAAACATGTAGTAAAAGAAATATTAAATATGAGGTGTGATGTAATACAAGTTAAATATGAATATTAAACTCTTTTGGAAAGTGTTGTGATAATTATATAAGAAAAATGAAAAAAAGGGGGTTTATACATATATGTGTGAAAAAAAAAAAGAAAAAAGTGGTTTTATATATATGAGAAAAAAATTATTTCTAATTTTCACAACTAAGTATGTAAATAAAATATTAAAGAACGACTCAAAAAGTTGGGTCGCTACAACAATACTATCTATTTTTTAAAAATTTTGGTAATTTAGAATTCCTATTATGTCCTAGTGTATAATTTTAGGCACTCTTTTTGGACATTGTTATACCTTTCTATATTTGTAGTTGTATAGTTTATCATGTTGTTGACTTCATGCAATAAATCATGCCTGAATTGTATGTGAATTAATATCAACAGTTTGCTATTTTTCTTTAATTGCACTTATTTATTCACGTCATTGCCACCAATTATGCTCTATTATATATTTAGGGCTCATTTTTTTGTTTCCATAGTTGTCACATTTTAATTTATTGTTAACTTTGTGCAATTAGTTTCCTATATATTATATATCATTGGCATACTATTATTTAGTTTGTGTATTCTTCTGTCTTTTTATTAGTTTCCTATATATTATATATCATTGGCATACTATTATTTAGTTTGTGTATTCTTCTGTCTTTTCCATCAATTTTAGTTTAGTTAAATCATATATAATGAGAAGTAATATTTTGACAGAATAAATATATACTTTTTATACTATTTTTTATAATGTTCTTTTTTAAAACAATGATATTTTAATTTTTTTTTAAATTACAAATTGCTTTACTTCTTTATTATCATATTTATGAGAATAAAAATTTTTTGACAAATTTTAGGATGTTATTTTCAGGCCATGGAGCTTGGAATAATTGTTTTACTTAATTTTTATACTATTTTTATTCATAATGATAATGATAATGACGTCTTCTTTACAATAATAAAATATGAAGTTATGAATAGTCGCATATAGTTTCATAATGAATGGTTCTTTTTAATAATGAACATATTTAAAACTGAATAGTCACATATATTTAAAACTTATTAAAAACATCTTCTAACAGACGACTTATTAAAGCTGCCCCTTAATTAGAAATTGATAATCACCCTTACTTCTTTAATTAAAAATATGATTTATTAAAAGTTTAAATTACCCTCCCCTCTCACTCCCTTATAGATTACTCCCACTAAGGTGTTAGATTGTGACTTGGTAGGTTTCAAGGTGCCAGATTCTAACATATTTTCTTTGAAACAAAGAAATGTCAATAGCCTTTAGTTGTCGGCTCAAGGTGTCGGACTGTAATATGGTAGGTTCTAAAGTTGGAACCTATCAGATTTCAACATATTTTCTTTGAAACAAAAAAATGTTAATCGCTTCCGATCGTCAGCCCTAGGTTCTATGAGGTTCTGTCACAAAATCTGTCAGGTTCCATTTTGGAAACCTCCAGGTTACATCTTGAAACTTGTCAGGTCCCAAAACAAAACCTGCTAGCTTCCATCCCCCGTCAAGTTTTATCTTAGAACTCATCGGAACCCATCAAGTTCTATCCTAGATCTCATTGGAACCCACCATATGCCCACGAGAGGGGGGAGGGGTTTCGTCCCGAAACCTGTCAGATTCCATTCAAATACTAATAACAAATTCAAGTCCATGATTAATCATCAAATAAAAAAATTTCACAATCTTTAAACAAAGAGTACAACAAAAAAATTTCAAACAATAAGCAAATACAAAAAAAAAAAAAATCAAAATAGATATAACCAAATATAATTTGACCTTTTTCAGAGGTGACTGAGTGTTGGTCCCACCACTGTCGACGGCTTAGAGTTCGCCTCCGTTGCTGTGGTAGATATCAGCAGACAGATTGCAGCTGAAGATGCAGAGGCCACGGTCCATGCACGCGACGAAGAAAGATTGGCCTTGGTCGAAGGCAAGGTTGAGCAAAAGACAATTTGAAAGTGAAGCCATGGGAGGGAGTAAGACCATTGCGGAGATCAAAGAAGTAAGATAAACACCAAAGTTTCGAGCTTCGATCACGATGGCACCAATCAGAGAGAGGAGAGAAATGCGATACAGTGTCTTGGTAAGAACAGCAACGACATGGAGAACGGCGTTGTCCTTGGCCGGTGAAGGAGCGTCACGATTCATGGCCAACGATGATGATGAAGACAAAGTTTACCTTCGATCACGACTTCTTGATGGCTTCCGTTTCCATACTACTTCGCGGTGGTGATTAGGACGAAGATCAGATCGACAATGATTCAAAAGGACGTGATGCTGGTCGGGAGGAGAGAGAGCGAGGGAGACAAAGAGACAGTGTGAGAGGCTGAGAGAAAGAAAAGAGAGAGAGAGAGAGGCAGATGGAGGGAAAATTAGGGTTTTTAATTTTTGAAAGTGAATCATAATGGGCAAAATAATAAATATGTAATTAGTATTTAAAAAAAATTAGAAAAAAACTAAATTTAAAAAGTCAAAAAAGACAAACAGTTTTACTAAGCAGTGTATTTTAAAGACATTTTGTATAGTTTTTTCCTTATCTAATTGACCCATCAAAAACTAGTAGACCAACTTGTGCAAATCTTTCAAAAGCCCAAGAAGTTGATGTAATCATGTAGTTTGGTTTCCCCTGCTCTACCTTCTGTTACAACAAGGCCCAAAATAAACTCCTTTTGTGTGTCGTCTTCTTCCTCCCTTTTTTTTTGAGGGCATATCTTTCTGCTAATTAGTGAGTGGAAGGAACAACAGAAATTAGACAGACAATATTTAAAACAAATGTGTTTTTTAATTCTACCTTGTGTTCGCTATGTTCGAGGTAATAATTGTTTACTTGATTTATTAATAGTAAACTTGGATCAATATAAACGTGAAGAAAAAAATGGGACATCTCTTATTTCAACTTTCATACATCTTTTGCCTATAATTTTTATGTAGGGGAATTTAAATATAATTGCTGTCTTTATATTTTAGCTTTTTTTGTAATTAGTTTATTGTTAATTTTCTACTATATACTTTGTCTTAACAAGTATTTTGTTATTGTTATGTTAGAGGGCTATAAATATTCTTCTTAGCTATCGTTATAAAAAACTTGAATATTAAATGTTAAATACAAAGTTTGAGTATTTTCTCTCTATTTGTAGGAATTTTCTATTTACAGGGTCTTCTTAGGTAGACATGGACTTTTGAGGCCTATCATTCGATTAGATTATGCCTATAAAATCTTTCTTTTATCTACTGCACCATTATTTATTGGGGTAAATTTTATGAATTCTCTCAAATTATGACTTTTATGTCAATATGTCTTCCGAACTTTAAAATATATATAGTGTGTCTCTTGAATTATAATATTTCTTCATATTCACTTCTTGAACTTTGAAACATCTTATTTTTTAGATAAAATTTTGAATTTTTGTTTGATTTAATATTAGATATGATACTTATAAGTTAATATGAATGTCATTTACACTTTAAATGAATTACTGGGCATTAAACTCTTTTATATTCTTTTTTTAAAATTCTTATTCAAAAGTAAGAAAAAATGAGGGAAGAAATAGAGAAGGTACATAATTTAATTTGGTTCTTTAATGAGTAAATATGTGAATTTATTCTTTTAATGAGCATAACAAGTATTATTTTGTCAGAAATAGCATATTTCAAAGTTTAAGAAGTGAATATATAATTCAAGAGATACAACAAGTATATTTTAAAATTTAGACGGTATTTTAATACAAATAACATAGCTGGAGAATTTGTAAAATTTGTCTCACTTTCCGAGTTATGGATACTAGTGCTCCTGTTGTTATTTTGAGAATCCGATGTATTTAAAACATATTTTAGTCCAACTTATGCCTGCTTTTCTTTTCAATTTTGAAAACCATAGAACGCAAAAGTTGACACAGCGATGTTGGATCTTTCGTCAAAAAAGTCAAAGAAAATTATTATTTTTTTTTTATTTTTTAATCGATTAATGCTAGATCAAGCTGAGAGAATCTGGGCCATGGCCTAAAGAAGCCGAGAGTCGTCATCGTAATCCTTGGCCTTATTTTCTTAGTAACAAGTAAAGATATATTTGAAATTCAACAACTTACGAGTTATGACCAAACTCCATGGCTTTTTATCTTTAGAAGTTATCGCAATTATGGTATGTTGGTATGGAGGCTAGACATTAAAACCTATTCCGTTACGCTTACACATTCTTATTGAGAAAAAAATTCAAACATCCCGTGTCTTTCCTTGTTGTCAAACAAAGAAAAGCTAAAGATGAAGAGCGAAGGACACATGATTATTAGATGGGAAAAAAGCACGTCATAATTCATATATAAAGAAAAGAGAAGAAATTTTAGCAGGACAACTAAGATGGTGGACGGCCTGGCCCAACCTTCAATAGTATAAGGTACGGCCTAGCCTAGCCTTACACTGTTGTGGGCTAGGTTGGCACGGCGCACCTGAAAAGACTAGGTGACATAGGGCTAGCACAGCCCTGGCCTGAAAAAGGTCTGGGCTTGGCCTATTGCCCCTGGCCCGGTTCAAGCACGTCAAAGGTCTTTCAAGCTTGTACCCTTAGGTGTTTAAGAAAATATCCATATTTTGAGCTCCTTGAGGTTTAAACCTAAAACCTTTAGAAGAAATAAAAGTCTATAAACTATTAAACCAGACAGATATTTGTGTGATTTTTTATTTCCTATATTTATCATGTCTATACACATATTATGAATTCAAATATAAACTTGCCTAAGTCACACATTGAAAAAAAAAATAAGAATTTCTATTTTTTAATATTTTATGTAATATTTAGAAGTATTTCTTTACATAAATAGTCTTATGATTTTATACATTAATTTTTTATTAAAAATTATTTTAAAAAATAAAAATTATAAATTAAAATATAAAAATTATAAGACGGGCGTTGTAGGGCCTGCATACTTAGGCTCTACAAGGCTTGGCCCTTCAAGGGCTAAGGCCTAGGCTAGAGGTTTTCCTCTCAGGCTGTAGAGGGTCGGGTGGCACGACACAAGCCTATTGTGGGCCTAAAATCAAAAGGCCTAGGCCGATATTGCACAACACAACCCTTTTGACACCTCTAAGGACAACAAAAATAAGCTATTGAACTTTTGTGATTTGAAATGTGTGGTTTAACTTTTGATCTAAACCATTTGAAAACAAAGGGGCTTAAACTCAACTTTTTTAGGTTCATTTTTTTTTGTTCAAAACATCCAAACAATGAGACAAACAAGCTTTAAATTAAAGTTATACTTACAAACATATACATACATATATAGGATTTATTTTTAATGACTACGTTTCAAATAATTACGTTTCTTAATAAAGGTATATTTTAATAACAATAGATGACATGACATGATAAGAATTTAATCTCATTAATTATTATAAATTTTTTGGATTAATTACCCAAATCATTACAATGGTCTAATTCATATAACACACTTAATAACAACAGTAACTATAGAAAACGTAACCACTAAAACTACACACATATATATATATATATTATTTTAATTAAATTTAACCTTCATAATAGGCATTATATAAAAAACTTCTAATTTTTTTTAACTTGAATTTTAAACTTTACATCTAATAATGAATTTTGGTCTGAAATTACAGCTAAATTATATCTGCAGAGTGTAAACCATATTATAATTTTTTTTTTATTTTGAAAGAAAATAAAAGCAAAAATAGGTCCCTCGACCACAAAAGGGAAAAAGAAAAAGCAAAAGAGGCAAAACAACCAACCAACCAATTCCAGACCCTCCCAAAAAAAAGAAACCAGCCTATCACAACTCTCTACGTGGCAAAACCAACAGATGCTTCCCCCAAACAAAATAAACAATCCCCATTTTCCTTACGTTTTCCTCCTCTGTCTTCCAAGTTCTATAACACACAACACAAGAGCAACGTGTTATGTCGATATTAATAGTATACGCATATACACGAGTATCCAATCCATGAATCTGAAACTTCCAATTTCCTGTCGAATTTCCAACTCTTTTCTTCGATACCCAACAAACGGAAATAGAATAAAACAGTTGTTCTTGCACACACGGACACAGCAGAACATTTTTCCGCCTGCGAAATCCCTTCTGTCTTTGTCTACAAAAATGCCTTCCCAACAAATTTTGCCCATAACCCATCACCCCATTCATAATCACAATCTCCCTTCTTCGTCGATCCCATTAACAATGGGCAAGTCTTCTTCAAACAACGACGAAATGTGTTGCATCACAGTGGAAAACGACGATCCTTTTCTGATTTCGCCGTCGTTTGAGGACGACAAGGCCGTGCCGATCAAGCCCCTTCTTCCCAGGTCTTCGAGCTATTCGAGCACTAGTAGTAGCAGTACTAAAACGCCGACGGGGAAGAAGTATTACCAGCAGAGACGACGTCGGATCGTCAGCGAGGAGTCTTTGTTGTCGTTTTCCGGAGACGAACGACACCGATCTTTCGGACGGGATGTCGAGCACGCCGTCGCCGAGACGTTCTTGCTCACCCGTTTGAGTTTGAAGCTGTTGAGATATCTTGGGTGAGAATTTAGAGAATTTTTATTTATTTATTTTTATTTTTGAAGACCCATTTTGGTATTTTGATTAGTTATGTTAATAAATTGCAAAAGTAGTAGTTGTTTTTTTTTTTGAAAAAAAAAAAGTTAGGTCGATAATAGTTGCCACAGATAACTACAAGAAGAAGAACTGGAATGGTACAATGTGTTTGAGCAAAATCATTGTATTTTCATTTATTTTAGTAAAATTTGGACTTAAAAGGATATGATATTTGAATTGGACAGATAAGTATGGAAAATCATATTTACTTAGCAGTCCTTATATCTTTTACAATTTACATTTAGTGGAGAATGATAAATTAGAATGTTTTCAGGGGGTAAAGTTTGGATTTGGTTGTTTGTGCTGATCATGATTTGTGCAATTTCAGATATGTGTGTTTCATCATTTGATGCTTCCTAACAGATTTTCTTTATGTTCAGTGTAGGCTACAGATGGATTACAAGATTTCTTGCCCTTGGTTGTTATGCATTGTTCCTTGCGCCGGGTTTTATTCAAAGTATGTTCTCATATATTTGTCAATCTCTTTATGCGCTGTGTATGTGTATTTGATTTGTTTCTACATGGAAATAACTAATCTTCTTGTTCTTTTCAGTTGGCTATTACTATTTCTTCTCCAAGCAGATCCGCAGAGGTGTTGTTTATGGTGATAAGCCTAGAAATAGGTAGGATTTGATCAATGCACTTCGGTAATTTCCTTGTGCACTTTGGTGTAGTGAGTGGCAGCGTGGCCCTGTGTGCCATGTGCATCGGGTGTGCCTGGCAGCAAGGCCCTAGATACCTTGGGCGCTAAGCTTGCCTTGGGCCCTTGCAGACGCTTAGATTTCCTGGATTTGTCGTATTAATAGTGAAATTTGTTGTGAAGGCTGGATCTGTATCTACCGAAAAATGGTGACGGGCCAAAACCAGTCATTGCATTTGTCACCGGTGGCGCCTGGATTATTGGGTAAGGTCTTCTACTTGGTAGGCTATCTTTGAACATGAAGTGATGGCAAGGAATACCTTCTCTTTTGTTTTTTTCCAATGCACGTAACAAAATCGTATACTGGCCTCTGTTTCCTGTTATATGATCAAACTAGAATTATTTTCACAAACAAAGAGGATGAAGTTTCAGAAGGTTATGAAGACGTATATATTAAAAATTACAAGTAAATGGCATCTGGTTGTTAAAAGTAACTCTCTTTATCGACTGATTTTTTCTCAGCTCTTTGCGTTTTGTTTTGCTGATGCAGCTATAAAGCATGGGGGTCTCTTTTAGGACAACAATTATCAGAAAGAGGCATTATTGTGGCCTGCATCGATTACAGGTGATTGTTGCTTATAAACTGTTAAAATTCCACTGCAGTGCTGATGATGTTCGCCTACAATGCTGACATTGTAATTGAAATCCTCCTTGTAGAAACTTCCCGCACGCAACCATGAGTGATATGATAGAGGATGCTTCTCAAGGTATCTCATTTGTTATCAATCATATTGCTGAATATGGAGGTGATCCTAATCGGTAAGTAACTTCTTCTTCTTCTTATTCTCTCTCTCTCTCTTTTTTAATTTATTTTTTTTATTTTTTTATTTTTATTTTTTAGATATTCTATCTCTATGTGTCTTGCTAATGTGTTAAAGTGGTGTCATCGTGCTTTTTTGACCTAGGATTTATCTAATGGGCCAATCAGCTGGTGCACATATTGCTGCTTGTGCTCTCGTGGAACAGGCAATCAAGGAGGCTGGTGAAGGAGAGAGAACTTCTTGGAGTGTGTCCCAGATAAAGGCTTATTTTGGTTTATCAGGAGGGCAAGTGCTTGTTTTAAAATTGCATTATTCAATATCGTTTCCCCTTCATTTTGATGTCATTCTTTCTTCTGAAAAAAGCATTTTCTTATGGAAAATTTGATTTTAAAAAAAAATTGTGTATTGTTTGACGGTGTTAATTGCAAAATGTACAAACAGGTATAATTTGCTAGAGTTGACAGATTACTTTCACAGTCGAGGTCTCTACCGCTCAATTTTTTTAAGGTACCACCACCTTCTTCGTCTATTTGACTTGTTCATTGTAATTTCCTAATAGTTTTCTACACACCTGATTTATCGCTGAAAATCCCCTTTTACAGAATAATGGAAGGTGAACAATCCTTGCAAAGGTTTTCTCCGGAAGTGGTGTTACAGGACCCAAACGTCAAGAATGCAGTTTCTCTCCTGCCTCCTATTTTTTTGTTTCATGGAACAGCTGACTATTCAATACCATCAGATGCTAGGTAACTGAGATGAATTGCGAATCAATGGTTCTTATGACAGTGCAACATGGCTTTGAAATGTGGTTGTCCTTCAGATATTTTAACATGTCTTTGGAGTATACTCATCCTTCTTGATCTTATATCGGAAGATTGCATTTGTTCTTCTCTGTGTGCTACAGAATGACTTAAGGGTTATTGTCATAGTTCTTCTGACATTAAACTATCTGAAGGGTGCCAATTAATTTCAATTTTTCGATTAGCAGTGCTTGTTAGATTGGCATACAACTTCATTGGTTTCCTGAGGCTCACATTATTTTTGTGCAGTAAAAATTTTGCAGAAACTCTTCAGAGACTTGGAGTCAAAGCTGAATCAATTTTGTATGAAGACAAGACTCATACAGATTTGTTTCTTCAGGTAATAGTTTCTTTGATTTTCCCTTTTAATGCATGCCAAACTAGAGTGGATTGAGATCTTTTGTTCCTCCTTGCACCTTGGTCAAGAAGAAAAATGAAAGAAAGAAACATTGTTCGTTGATTAAGTTATTTTTTGTGGGCTTTCTATCAGGATCCAATGAGAGGTGGTAGTGATCAGATGTTTGTAGATTTATTAAGCATAATCCACGCTGATGACCCAGATGCACTTGCTAACGATGCAGCGGCTCCTCCAAGAAGACGCCTCATACCTGAATGCATGTTGAGATTAGCTCGCAGAGTCAGCCCATTCTAACCAAATTTTTCATATACTGATTAATAGTCTCAACGTGCATTACTTGTGGATTCAAAATCTACTCATTCTCTCTGTGTGTGTGTATATATATGTATTTACATCTCAGTGACAATTCTTCCCCTATTTTTTTTTTCGTGTCACCTTCACTTTTTCCCTCTTTCGTCTCTTTCTTACCGTGCAATTTTCCCATCTCATACAATTTTTTCTTCCTCTTTCTTTTTGGCTGGAAGCTCTGTTCTTTTCCTTGGAATCTCACTTAAAATGGATATTGATATTGTAATAGAAAAGGGTTGTAAAAGATGTATAATTCAAGATGATATAAACTTTTAGCCCCTACTTAAAATTATAATTTATTTCATTAGGATGACATACATGGGTGAATACCAGTCCCCAATAGCACTGCTCAACAAGAAAGCTCAAGACACAAGTAATATAAAAGTAAAACAAGGAAACATTAAAATATTCGTCTAGCTTCATCACTAGTGTAAAACATGCATTTAGCCGGCAACACCGGTTAATGCTTTGCTGCAGCCTTGCCACCTTTGCCCTGCACAACCAAACATGGGTTTTTCAACCAAACCAAATTGGCAAAACGAATTTTCAATTCCTGAGAATTTAGCATCACAAGCACAAATGAAATACCTTCTTTTTAGGTTCCTGGGGCTTCTGCAGAGCCTTCTTTGACGGCGCCTTGGACGAAGGCGCTTTTGCAGTACCCTCACCAGCCTTAGCAGGCTCCTTCTTGGCCTGCCCAAAGGGCTGATTGCCAACAGTTTTTTCGGCCTTCACTGATGCCATAACTATCAAAAACTCTCTTCACAAAAGAGAAGGGAAAGTGGAAAAATAAGGCTTAACAATATAGTTGAGTCCTTGGCTTGCCTTGCCCCAAACACATTCGACATAGCAGCATATTTATAAGAGAGTTTGCTCAATTATGACAAAAAGGAATTGGAATCGCAAGTTGCAGGTAAGAAAGAGAGAGGATGAGAGGGGATGGTGGTGTTTCAGTATACTGGAATAACTGATATGGGGAGCACTTGCATTGGAAGGACGGAGTACCAGATGCTTTGCTTATTGAAATTTTTTACTGCCACATATTATGTAAAACCAATCTGGCTAAGGTGTTAAAAGGAGTGGAATAGCATCAATTTCAAGCTGCCACTTTTTTTTTATAGGAACATTTAAAAGATAGTGATGTGTAATATGCTTTTGTATAATTCACCAATAAGAAACTTTTATTGATTCATTAGTTTTTGGGAGTTATTTATGTGCATGAGCTTGTATATTTTAGCCGAATGACCAGCATTTTTTGAGAAAACCACGAAATCAATCTGTTTAACTTTATTTTTAGTTTTGTATCTTTGTATCAAAATTCTTTATGCTTTTCTTTTCAACAATTTTTAACCCGAGGCCTCTTTATTATTATTTTTTAATCCGATAATTGTCTACTACAAACAGAAAGATATTTATTTCTAAATTAGTTTTTGGATCATGACCGTAGATCTTAGCTTCGTCCCACATTGCAGAACTAGTAAGCGTAATAATAAAAGCACTGTTATAATTATAGCTCATAGCTTTTATTCCTCAGAAAATGAACAATCAAATGATTGTTTTATTAGATTTAATGTGAATGTATGCATTTGATGACAAGGAAATAAAATGCTGATGCAAGGAAATTAAATCTATAAGCCCATCTTCATGTAAATAAAAGCCTGGATGAAATTTAGAAAAAACCAACATGAAATTCAGAAGTGCACCTGAATTAAAGTTTTGTAATGAAGTTCTAGATTTTTTTAAGTTTTTTTAAACTTTTTTTTAAAGTTTTTTTAAGTTCTGTGTATAATACATTTAGTTGTATGGTTACTTTCAACAATTTTACACCCTTAAATTTTGATCAAACCACATGACTCCTAACATCTTCTCACAGTAAAAAGTTAAAAAATATTGATAATTATTTTATTATTTATTGGAGTAAATTGTTTTAATAGTCCTAACTTTTCACAAAAGTGAGCATTTGTCTCCTAACTTTTTAACTTTTAATCTTAGTTGATGAAGGACCAATTTAATAGTCAAACCTTTAATTTTGGATAAAAAAAAGTGATAAACAGGTATGAAAAGTTATAAAAAAAGTGACAAATTGATCTCAAAATTAACGGCTTAAGCGTTAAATTGTCCCTTAGCAACAAAAATCAAAAGCTAAGATCAGTTAATAAAAAAATAAAAGGTTGAGATCAAACGTTTACTTTGAGAATTATCGAGCAATTTATCCTATTTGTTATCAATAATTAAATGTTAACATTGCCCATTTTGCCTAATTACTGCCTTCGTAGAATATGGGATCTACAACAAGATCAATTACGTGCTTAGTACGCAAAGCTTTTGTCACTCCCTCATGCGTTCCCTAAAATGTCTTCCAAATTTTGTAGTTCTCCAATGTTAACTTTGCGGCTTCAAAATTCACTCATGCGAAGTCTGGTTTGGAAACACCATTCGTCGTCGGAAAGCTCGTCAGAAAATTTGTAACTACACCAAGATTGACTAAAATTGATTAACAAAAACGAAAAGAATCATCTTTGTCCACAAATTTGCAAGAGTCATAAATATTCTACCATCCAAATTCCATAAAATTGGGTTTTTTAGTCGATGAAGATTCGTTCAATATATCTATAATTTTAGAATAATTTCATATTTTCTCAATCTCTTACCAAAGTAAGCCATATTTTCCCTAAATGGTTTAAATTAAATTAAAATTCAATCGTGCTGGATATTTAAGTGAAGTGAAGATCAGTCTTCTAGTATCTGTTCATATTCTTGATGAAAATTGAGAGCCTTTTTAAGTGAAATAATATTGCAAGATCTTCTTTTACCATCCATTCTAGAATTACTAATAAGGTGTTTGAGAGAATAATTTAAGCTATTTAGTTTAGGTTTGAAAACTATAACATATAAAGGCTTTACATTGCAGCATGTAATAGCTTTACAGTTTAAATTAATAGTTTAAACTACTCTTTCAAATGTTCTATTAATTGACATAATTGAACATCAAAACAAGATTACTTTGTCCTCTCTCTTTTCTTTTCTCTTTTATATATATATATATATATATATGGATTTATATTTTAATTTTTCACTTTGGAACGGACCTTACATATTGTCCACAAGTTTCCTGGAAGACTTTCAAATCCAATTTCAAAAATTCAAACTTTAAATTTCATCAATTTCCACTTCTATTTATTACTATCTCGTGTCGTTTCCATACACACATAAGTGAAAGATGACGCTTTAGAATCAATTTATTTTTCAACATCTTAATTAATCACCTTTAAGTTCCCTTTTTTTTTTTGTTGACTTTTCGTAAACAAAGCAGATATTGACAGAGTCGTGGAATCCTTTGCTATCATGATGTTAGACGTAATAATATGTTTACAGTCTTTTCCTCCTCATTATAGGAAAATGGTGGAATATATATCATTCTTAGCTTGAGTATTAAGAAAGTTTCAAACCAAAACTAACTAACAACCACTTAAGAAAATATGGAGATACCTTTTATTTATTTTTTATTTACTTTACCATCAAGAAAGCGAGATCACAAACTATACGTATGATGGCAAATCCTTGACGGACGTTACTAAAGTGACTTGCACTCGTTGAGAAATAGAACTACATAGAATTGGGCCTAGATGTTGTGACACGTTGCATCTTTTAAAACCATACGAAAGAAAATAACATATGTGTAAAAATTAAAAAGAAAATAATAATGAATTTTTTTTTGTCTAAATCCCTAAACTACCCCTCCATTTTTCTCTCTATTCTCTTTCTCTCTCTCTCATTATCGATGAGATCACACCAGACATTCACGACGGTAAGGGTGGCTTCTTCATGCCTCTAGCGTTGGTGCTCGAGATCGTATGGATCGCCGTCTACATAAAAAAAAGTCTAGATTTTTTACTATTGCTAGAGTCGTGTGAGGAGCAAGTGCCGTTGCCGAAGTTGTGCGAGGAGCAACGGCTGTTGTTGGAGTTGTGCTCGTCACTGGTGTGAACCCCCAGCTATAGGTCTCATCACAAATCCAACACATACACATGGCGGCTCCGCCGATGAGAGTTGGGAAATCATAAGAGAGAGATGGGAGTGATGATGTGGTGGGGTATTTTGGGATTTTTAAAAATGTTTTGTCAATATTTTTCATTATTTAAAATATGCTCTTACTTTTTATTCTACGCTACAATTTTGTTATTTCTAGGGATGGACAACAAACTGATTAAACCGATTAAATAAAACTAAACCAAATCAAACCAAATAACAATCGGTTTGATCTGGTTTAAAATTTTGAAAAATTAATTAAGTTGGGATAGTTCATGGTTTTATTTCTAAAAAAACAAACCAATTTTTGTGTATATATATTCAAAATATTATATACATCTTATATATTTGTAAAAATATAATTAGTTATTTTATTATATATTTCTAAAAAAACATAGTCCAAAATTTAATATTTCTGTCTAAAAATAAATAAATGAATATAAGAGGATTGCTCATCATATTAAAATATTGGTTCTAATTATAATTAAGAAAAAAGTTTATGTAATTAGAAAAACCATTTGATCGCTCAATTGGTTTGGTTTGGAAATCTCTAAACTAATTTATAATTAGTTTGGTTTGTGATTTATTTAAAATAAACGATTTGGTTTGGTTCTATCCTTAATTATTTCCCTCATTCCTCCTTTCTCGGAGAGTTCAACCATCTTAGGTCTTAAAGCCAAGCCAAGAACAGCCAATTTGGTGATGGTATACAAGATTGTTACTCAACATACTTCAATCCATATTCCATATACGGGATTATTAGCAACAGAATGGGAATGGCGTCCACTTTTCTAATTCATTAATGTATTTACGAATTGTGGGGATAATGTGACGAGGAGATTATTAAAAATGGGAAACCTAATTAAGTTACTCTAACTAATTTGTTTCCTCCTCAATTGATATGAACTACAAAATTACTTATATACCTTTATTAAGTCATAGCCAATTACTACATCTTATTACATAAAAAAAGTTCTGGTTATAAAGTCGCCATGATTCTTATTCTTTATATAATTTTTTTTCTAGAACTTTGCATCTTGTTCTTAAATTTAGAAAACATCAAAGAGAGAATGAATTAACTTGTTGATAATTGTACTTCCTAATATATAGGAAAGCGAATAATAGAAAGGGAATCAAGCATCTCTTTCTTATTTCTTTCATATTTTTTTTTTGAAAATTTTTTATTTTCCATTAAAATGTAAACATGTTTACTTGGTATAGTTGTTCTGGAGTCACGTTATAAATCCAATTTCTTTTAAGACATTTCTGATGAGTCCCGCCAATCATAAGTTCAACTGTATTTGTCCCTTATGAGAAAATCAATATTGAATTCAAACCTTAGTGCTTGTGGACCTTTTTTTTTTTGTTTAATGAGAGATCCTTCAAGGCGTTGGTTCTCTGGTTTTTACTAGGGAATGTTATACTAATATCTGTTTATCCTTAAATATTCTTTTAGTAGCATTCATCAGTATAACATCCCGTAGTTAGTTTAGTGTGAATATTCAACTGAAACAAAAGCCAAACTCATGATTTTAGTATATGTATGTTTTATTTAATAAGGCCAAGCCTAAAAAGAGAGACATGGTTATAAGAAATTACAACCAAGAGCTACAAACATTGATTAAACACTACTCAGGAGGACCACTCCAATTTTAACATCTTCATGGGACTCCAAGCGTGACACCAATGTCTGGACTCCTCCCTCCTCATCCTACTTAATTCTTGGCTGCTGGCTTGCATGTGGAGCCGCATGTCTAAAAAAATAAACCAACGTAATAAGTAAAATTAAGCTTCTAAGTCTCTCGAAAGACCAAACTTAAGACGCGTGTTTAATTTATGTATTGTATTGAACTATATTGTATGTTATCGTATTACCTTCTTTTTAGGCTCCTTCTTGACCTCGGTCTTCTTAGCGGGGGTTTTGGACGCCGGAGCTTTCGGCGTGCTAGGAGGAGCTTTAGCTGCAGGCTCCTTGCTCGGAGGTTTCTCAATCTTAGTTGATGACATTTTTTTTTTTGGGTGCTCTTTTAACACACAATAATATATTAGTGTTTTTTTTCCCTCTACCTTGCTGGCCTCAAGTACTAGGTGCAGCCCAAAAGGCCCATTTTATAGCTGAGTTTGAGGGATGTAAACTGGGAGCAGAATCCCCATTTACAGGAAATGGTGAATAGGGGATGTGATAGGGAATGGAATATTGTGAAATAGTGGACATTAATTTCAGAGATTCGGTTGTATCAGATGCTTGATAACATAATGACATGGATTGGATGCGTATTCTATGTCCAACCGTTGATATTTTCTGACAAGGTAGCTGTCAAATCAAAAGTACATCAGGCTTTGAACCTAAATCATCTAGAAGAAACTTTTCTCATTTGGCAAGCAAGCTGTATTAAGGTTTTGTGTGTGTGTGTGTGTGTGTGAGAGAGAGAGAGAGAGAGAGAGAGAGAGAAGCTTATTGTCATTTGATATATATATATATATATATATATATATATTCCCCTATGCTATAAGAACTCACATTAAACCATTAACCAATACTCCAATAGACAAAACATCTTATACTGGTATTATGGGCATATTTTGGATTTTGAGGCTTAATATGAAGGGCACAAACATTATGAGTATTACTTACAATTTCCTTATTTTATGTTCTAGCTCGAGATATTATGTGCAAACGACTATTTTAAAGCATTTGCATCTTTTGCTGCATTGAATTTCCATTTTTTTGAGGGATAATTATAGAGCTTTTTCAAGGAGTAAGATTGCAGTGTTTCATGTAGTTATGATATTATTGAGTGAGATTAGTTGTTCAAGATAGTTAAGATATCTAGTTAAGGTGAAATCCACGTTGTAGAAAGCTCGGCCAAGAGGGGGACCGTGCTTTGAAGAATTCAAGTCTAGAAAGAATGCTTGAGCATTTTTTAAATAAATTTTCCTACCATTTTGGCATAGCCTAAAGCTATTGAGATCCAGAAAGCAGCTCGGTTTTGGTGCAAGAATGAGAATATATTGCTTTATATTACTGTTGAGTTGTAGCCTATGGGGAAGTTAGAAAATATTTTCAGTGAGAATTATTTATCAAAAGGAGATATATTTATATCTTCAACGATTGAGTTGGAGCAAGATTAAAATTTTTCTTAAAAGCGAGAAGATAGTTGAAATTAATAGAGGACAATTGAAATTTTACATAAAAATTTAGGATAAAATTAAAATTCTAAAATATGAGTAGAGGTACGTACACTATTTATATGAACGTTGCTTTGTCACTAATTGTAGAATCTTTGCATACATAGAGTATTAATTATTACATAACCTCTTTTTTTTTTTTGGATAAACTTGCATAAACCATGCAGCTAAACACTGTTTGAGCTAGTATGAACTTCCAATCAATGATGTCATTCATAAGCAGAAGTTCTTCTTTTATTTCTTTGAATAGAAAAAGGTTTTCTTTTTCTTTTTTTCTTTTAACTTTTTTATGCTGGATACTTCGTTAAGTCCTAATATTCTCAAGTCTTCATAGTGAAGTTTCTTAATTTTGTGGAATAGGAAATTGTCACGTGCAGAAAAAACTTGGACAAAACTTCATGAAAATATTGCATAAACAATCAATTACACTGTACTAATTTCCATTTAGTAAGAAGAAAACATCAATACAATCCGAATACCATTTTAGACCTAAAGAAGCGTCAGCCTGAGACTTTAGTAGTCAGCCAACATGATTTCTTTGATCAAAGTTGGAGAATATGATGATGATGTTCATCAGTTCATTTAGCTCCCAAAAACTCCAAAACACATGTTCATTTCTCTGATCCTTTTTATGTGTCAAGCAAATTAAAGTCAGTGAGGTTGTCCCATCCTCAATGCCACATAAGCCAAAAGCCTATACCCCACAAACATCACAGTCAAAGCGGCCACATCCCACCACTTGTTATCAAGTCCAAGACACTTAATTGCAGGAAAATCCATTACCCTGCAATGCATTCCAATCCCACACTCATAAAGCTCGCTGTCTGTGTATTGCACTCCCACTAGCAACTTGTAGCAGTAGTGACTGAAGGATATGTACTTCAGCCAAGCTATGAAGGCAGGGATTTTTTGAATGTAGTATCCACCGACGAGTAAGAAAACTAGCATAGTCACCGAAGCTAGTGTGGTGGCCTGCTTTACGTCCATTAGAATGGCCCCCAAGGCTAGTCCTAGCCCTTGGGAGACCAAGACATTGAAGAGTGTGATTGAGAGAGTTAGCAAGAATGTAATGAGCGAAGGCTTCAGTCCTCCCATCCAATATGTGATCGTTACAAAGACGGTCGGGAGCACAAGCTCCATTGGCAGATCGCCCGCCATCCGAGCAAAGTAGTAGGAGGAAAGGCGGTACATTCCTGAGGAGCGGTCTTTTATCAGCATGGGCCTTTCTTGAGGGAATGCAAAGATGGCATTAAATAGAGGGAAGAAGCCCCAGAAGATTGAGAAGAAGAAAAGAAGTCCAATCTGTCACAAATGTATCGATGTCAAAGTTGTTAGTGATAACCAAGATGTGGGATTTTAAAACAACTAGATGTCGAGGCAAAAATGACCATCATTTAATTGTTTGGTTTTGTTAGTACCGCCCTTGAACAAATCAATATTTTGGGACAAGTTGTTCCCTAACAATTGCCCCCATCCATTGTTCTTTCCCCTTGTTGGCACAAATGGTAAAAGTTGACTTCCATGCTTCATTAAATGTCAAGTAGAAACACTGTTTTTGCATGACATTGAAAGCAAAATACAGGGAAAACATATATACCTGATCTGGTATATTTGAGGGGTCAGAGTGCCACCAAAGAAGGCCTGAGAGAATTGAAACAGACATGACTTGGAAAATCCTCAAGCCTGAGTAAGATTCATGCTTTCTTTCTTTCAAACCCCTTCTCAGAAGCACATTAAATTGCACCCACCAGCTAGTGATCCACTCATTCTCACTACCTGCATTTAAGAAGCCATTGCTTATAATTAATCAGCACATGTTCCACTAATAATGACTGCCACTTTTAAATAAAAATCTTGTAGACCACTTATTTGTATTCTTAGGTGAATATCATAATCACTATCTATGGTTCTACATGGAGACATATTCACTTGCCTCTTGATGACAAATTTCTAACTGGGTCTTTGTGACTTCCTTGAATCTCAGCCTTCAAGGCAGGGTATATGTTCTTTTTGTAGGACGAAACTAGATGCTGCTTGATTGAAGTTTGGTCTTCAAGATGGTCCAATCTGCCATGAAATTCTTGTTGGTCATCTTGTTTTGTTTCAGTTGCTATACCTGCATTTGTAGTTTGAATTATTAAAACCAAGTCAAGTGTAGAAAATGGTGTGGGAATTGTTGTTAAGATTTACTATGAATAGTGGGAAGAAAATTTCAAAAACAAAAGGGCAAAAAAGTGGTGGGGCAGTTGAATGTTCATCAGCAATCTTAAAGTCAACACCGACTTAAAGGATTGTTTGTCCATATCACAGCTGTTGACAACAATCAACCAGCAATATGACAGAATATTATGAAACTTCAAGAGAAAAAAAGATCTCAAAAATGCAAAGAAAATCATATCATTTGACTAGACCCATTCCAAGCACAAAGAAAGGACGGAGACCCCCTAAGTCTAGACCTCCATCTGAAAACGGAATCTACTACACAATCCTTGTCGGAGAATTCCAATATACAACAGCATACAATTCTTATTCGTAAGATATCTATCAGATTCCCTTAATTTATATATTTTTGGTCTTAATATCATTCTGAAGAAATCTGATGGTTTAAAACCGTATAATATCAGTACAGTATTCTTTAACCCTACCATATGATTTTTTTCTTCTCTTATCTATTTCTATGAAGCCCCAATTTTGCCCCACCACCCATTTTGGAAAACCGAAGAGGAAGGATACAAACAGTAAGCTATAAATAATGGAGGGTCATGTCAAATAAGTTTGTTTTTTCAAGACATTGGGTCCTATATGACAATGGTAGAGCTACTAAGCTAAAGCTAGCTGTTTCCTCTAATTTTGGAGGAAGGGAAGAGACATTTTGTTGTGAAGGCCTAAACTTGTAAACTTACTAGGAAAGTTTCAAGACAACCAACATGGGAGAAGTAGATCTTCATCTAACTTATAAATGGCATGCTTATAAACATAATTCGAACCAACGATTTAAATATAAAATACTCTAACAATTTAAATTTTACGAGAAAAAATATTGTAGTAAAACCAGTTTAAACTAAAAAGTTTGAATTAGATTTTTAAACAAGCTAAAAGTTAGAAGCTTTTAGCAATTTGCAACCAGTTTCATGTAAATCCCATTTGTAAGCCAATATATTTGATTAAACAAGGTTGTCGGTCAGATGAATTAATTATCTGTATGTGTGGAAATTTTAATATTTCATGAGCTCCTACCTCAGTGATTAAACTGTTTAAAAGGTTCTCAAAGTTTGCATAGTGTAGTTAGTTTGGTGAGGTTGACACCCATTGACGGCAAAAAAAGAAGACCCTCATGGTTCATGGCACTAACTTTTTGAAAGTAATTTAGAATTGTGCCCCTTCCAAGTTCGTCCACACATTTCAGATTTATTACAAAATTAAACCCATATTTGGCATATTGTCTATCCAAAATAAATAAATAAATAAAAACAACCATATCCATATGTGATGAATCTTTATATCCATTTAATCTTATACTGTTTTTGGTCCAAGTCCTATAGTTTGCGAAGTGAACAAAAATGCATTTTTACCTGATAATAATTTTAACCAAAGTTAAAACCACTGCTTTACCTTTCTATTCATTATTATAAATTACTTACCATTAGCAAGGTCGAGCAAATAATCAGCCGGGTTCATGAAATTGAACCCGGGGGCGTATCCGATGGAGCCAAAATAGTCCATGACCCGACCCGCATGCCCGCTGTAAATGGGGCAGCCCTCGGACAAAACCACCACCTTGTCAAACATCCTGTACAGCCTGCTGGACGGCTGGTGGATGGTGGTCACGACGGTCCGGCCGCCGCGGGCTAGCCCACGCAGCGTGGCGATTATCCTCTGCGCCGTGGTGGAGTCGAGCCCCGATGTGGGCTCGTCGAGCAGCATCAGGCTCGGGTTCACCAGCATCTCCTGCCCGATGCTGACCCGCTTCCTCTCCCCGCCCGACACCCCACGGAGGAGCTGCCCGCCCACGACCCCGTTGCGGCACCGGGTCAGGCCGAGCTCCACGATGATCAGCTCGGCCTGCTCGATCTTCTCCTCCCTCGTCAGCTTCTTCGGAAGCCTCAAAAACGCTGTGTATGTCAAAGTCTCCAAGACAGTCAAGTGAGGGTACAGCACGTCGTCTTGAGAGACAAACCCGGTTTTTCGCTTCATTGAGCTGGAGAAAGGCTGGCCATTGTACGTTATATTGCCGGAGATTTTCCCCGGTAAACGACCTGCGAGAGCTGTGAGGAGAGTCGTTTTGCCGCTCCCGGAAGGGCCCAACATTGCCAGAAGCTCCCCGGGTCGGACCAACCCTGAAACTCCGTTGAGTACGACCCGTGTTGGCTTCGGCACCTGCGGTGAAAAACAGTTCATTCCGTTTCTGGGTTTCAAGTTGACGGTGAAAGCAACATCTTCAAACTGTTCGGAAAAAAAAAAGTTAATAACAATAATCGCATTTGATTACACTATGTAAACAAATTCAATATTGATCGTACCTTAAGAGTGACGGGGCGTAGAGATTCGCGGAAAATTGATGATCTAACGGCGGCTGCAGATTGGTTATGGTGGTCTGCAAGCACCTGATTATGATGATCATCGTCGTGGTTGTGACCCAACAAACTGAAGGAGCGGGTTCCGACATGATCACAAGACGGTTCGGCGTGGACCAAGCCGGTTTCCGACTGCCGGTTCACGTTTGGAGTGGCGGTGGTATTACTGTTTGTGGTGCCTGTAATTGTCTCTTGCTCAGGAGGCATCATTTCTAGAATAATTAATACAACATTTAGCAAATTAAAAATTAAAAAAAAACTGAATTGAGACGATCAGGTAAATGGAGAAGATTGAGAATTGAGTAATAGATTGTCTAGAGAGAGAAAGGAGAAGAAATCAGGAGAGAAGAAGGGGCAGATGGGGGGATTGAGATGGGTTTCACAAAATCACATGCAAGAACAAATTAAAGACATTCATGTGATGCGATGAGTTATAAATAACGTGAAGAAAAGGGGCACGAGAAGTAGGGAGACATATAAGCCACTGATATAGTAGTTAGTAGAAGCACTGTTTGTTGCCCAAATGACACTATCTTCTTTGTTTTCTTTTCTTTTTTCTTTTTTTTTTTTTGTTGGTGTTTGTTGTTGTGGTGTGTGGGCATCTAGGGGTGATGTATTAATTAATGCATGAATATGGGGGCTTCTATGCATTTATGTTCTTTCTTTCCCTATAGCTAGTTGATGCGTGCGTGTCTACAGAGAATTTGCTGTGTGCTCTCTTTTGTCATCCCCAATCTATCATACTATCTATATCTCTTTTTTAACCCCAAAAAAATAATAATAATGTTTATATTTTGTATGTGTAAAGGGGTTTTTTGGAGTATTTTTTGCTTTATTAGATAGTCATTTCCACCAAGGATAGAGCCACCTTTTGATAGGGTTGATGACTCTTCTAGTTTTGTAACTTTAGATTAAACTATACTCGTATTTCAATTTTAAAACCCCAAATAAATCATAAACTATTTATAGTACTACAAAACATTTTTTTGAACTCTAGGTTTTAAAAAGTGAATTAAATTCTATTAGATGCTAAGTTCACTTTGAAGAAGAATAAAATAGATAAAATAAATTTCCAAAAAATGGACAAAGTTAAAAAAAAATATAAGTATGTTATAATTTTAATTCAATATTTTGGTCCTGTTACACATTTTTGAAAAAATTTTCTTGCTCTGATTCAAACCCTATGAATTTATTAAACAGAGTTTCGTTTTGTTTTTCTTAATTATATATATGTAAAAGATCTGGAAAGAGAGTTTGACAAAGATTTGGTAGTACTAAATCAAGCTATAGTTGATGCGTCTCATCTTTCATCATTGGTTTCGCAGCTTTGCTTTTCTTAGCATTTAATATATTTATATTTTGTGTTTATATATTTATGTATTTATACATATTATTGAATTTGTCTTTGGCAAATTTTATATTAATTAAGCTATCATTAGATGTATGCATACGTGGATATAACGCACGCGATGATTTTCTCGAATATCAGGCATCTGCATGTTAATGAAAGTTTTACAACTACAAACGCATATATGCCGACAATGCACACACACAAACACACCATATGCATACCTCACAATCATACGCATATGGATTATATTATATATATATGTTTTCTTTTATGCAACTATTTTATTTTCGCTTTACATGTATTGCTTATACCCTTTCTCCCGTTAATTTGTCTACCCCTATCTACCTTTAAGCACCATACATACATACATATTAGAGTGTTTGACAAAATGGTTAGAATCGTTGGTTAGAACTGTTTTTATTATAGCACATGAGAGCATTACATTATAGCTATTTTTTTATTGTTATTATAATATGTAAAAATTTTATACTGTTTATGATTAAAAAAGTGACGTAAACTACTGTCGACAAACATCACATAGTGGTCCGTGAACTTAAATTCCGAAGGAGATTTTCTCAGGCTTGGCTGTATGGTTAAATATGCTTATTCTGATTTTGTTCACTATTTTTACCAAATGCTGCAAGGCGTAAGCCATCCAAATCTATGACTACATATGGGACCATCGGTATTTTGACAGCTGGAAATGCTAAAATTAAATAATAAAAAATTTTATGATATTCATTTTTTAATCAAATTTAGAATGTAACAAAACAGGGAATATATATATATATGTGTCATGGTTGTACGGGAGAAGCGAAAAATCAATAATGGTAGTTAAACAGTAGCTCATTATGACGATATCCACATAAATGTTGGACTCGAATAGAACCCCAAGCAACTTCTGACACTATCTTCTAATATTATATTAGTATTATATTATTTAGTTCTTTCTCTTTCCTTTAAGTAGGGCATCTCCTTTTATTTCTAAATGGTGTCTCAAAAAAAAAAAAAAAAAAAGGAGAGAGGACAAAGAATGCTGTTTTTCTTAGCTCTCGTGCCCTTTTAGGTGTCAAACGCCTATTCAATAGAAGAGATAGTGGCTAAGATTGTGTCGTCTTTCCTATAAAAGGCTTAGCTTCAACGTGGTGTCACCGTCACTGAAAGTTAATAGCTAGCAAAATTAATGTTTTAGCACAGGTATCGTATTTATACCAATCACTGTTACCAACAAATACGTGTTAGAATTCATGAGGTGGTGGTGGTAACACTACAGCTTTGTTTTATTTTACGTTGCTTGAAAATATGTTTAAAACGAAAACTTTTGAAATAAAACTGTCGGATGTCAAAGCTTTATGTTATAATTTTTTTTAATTACATTAACATATAAAATTTTTCTAGTGTAATAATAAATATTTTTATTAAAATTGATTTTGTCAATACTCATTGAAAAGTCTCATCTTAAAGGTAGAATATTCTATATAATACGCGGATCTTCTTATAATTGTGAATTTATTATTGGAATTATATTCGTTTAATATGCTAGTCTTTCAATTGATTGAACCTACAATATTAAAAGCCCTGAATGAAATTTACTTGAATTGGATAGAGCAAAAAAAAAAAAAAAATCAAACATTCTTTTTCTTTCTATAATAGAGAAGGTTCTTGGTGTCAAGTTCTTGATTCTCACAAGTATATTACATACGTTCCTAACATAAGCTGGAATTAATTAATTAATTGCATAATTGTAAGCTATTATGAAGTTCGAGCAGGCCCCATATATACTTTTCTTTTTCTTTTCTATTATTATTATTATTTTCTTTTGAATTTTTTTGCTTTTGTGGTTCTGAAAACTTGCAGTACTAGGGCTGCACATGTCAGTCACAATTCCTTCCACACTAGTACAACCGCTCTCTCTGGATTCTCATCCCAATATATATCAAAAATATCAAAAATGATCAGTCGATGAAATTTCTTTCCTATACTTTTCAAACTTTACCACTGTATTATACAGTAATTTTGATTCCCTTTTTGTACTCACTTCTTTTGCGTACACCCTTTTGTTTTACAGTTGTGAGTTTTCGCTTTATTTTTGGATAGCTTCCGACTTTAAGATTTTATTATTATCATTTTTAGTTTGGTTTCATTTTATTATCATTATTACCAAATAGAGTGACGGGCATAGTGTGAGATACTTAAATACCAACTAAGTTGGAATGTAAAACTTTGCTCATGTTTGTTGGCCGCTCTTTCTCGGTTCAATTGAAAAAAAAAAAACCCATAAAAAACACAATATGTATACAGTAAATTTGATTCGCTTGTATCATGGAAGTCTTGTTGTCTTGCATGCATGTTCCTTCTATGCGCCAAGTGTCCAGTCTTCAAAACCACTACTTTCCACGTGGCTATTTTGCAGGCGATGATCTCTACTTTTTCATTTTTATGTAATTGCTTTTCTGAAAATTTGATGGCTTTTTTGTTTCTTTCGTCCTTCTTTACCACGGAAAATTTCTTCAATGTCCAATCGTGATGTGTGGTGGCCTGATGAGATTCTTTGCTGACTCTTACAATGAGAAATTAACTGGAACTTTTTTCCTGGCCCCACAAAAAAGAAGCACGTGCAAATTTGTCTTGAGGGCTCATTGTACTAGTGGATTGTTTAGCCTCCCGATTAAAACTAATCATACAAAATTTTTAATAATTATAATAAAAAAATTATAAAATTTTCATATAGTATAATTTGTAAACCAATATTTTTAATTCTAACTGCTCTCTCAAATACCCTATTATTATTTGAATGGTGAATTGAAAAGTTTTTTTTTATTTTTTTTTTATTTTAGAACACTTTTTCAAATGGATTAAGTAAAAAATAAAACAAAAGCTATTATTTTTATAAAAGACATGTAATACAAGAACATACACTGGGTTTTAAATTTATTATTCATAAATAATAAATGCATATTTTGCAAATACGGGGGAGTTGACTTGTTTTTAAGAAAAAAATATAGTTAATCAAAATTAAAAGTAATAGAATGTGCCATCCAAACAGGTTTAAATGTAGTTTTAAGTTAAAAACAACTTTTTTTGGGCCATTTTAAACGGACCCTAAACTCAAAAGAGTTTTTAGTTTGTTTTTAAATTTTTGTAGAGATTACAAAGTGAAAGCACTTTTTTTTTTAATTAAAGGTATTGTTATATTTTAATCAATAAGGATATTGTTATATCTATATCTGATCTGATTGTGACTTGCCCCAGCAGAGCATGGAAACCACTACTTTACTTGGGTAGATTCGGTGGTATGATATATCAATACAAGAATCTCAATCTTATAGAATTTCTTTTTCCCTGATTATAGACAGTTCAAAAGCCTGATTAACCGAAAAGTTTTGAGAACACCTTAGTTAAGACTATCAAACTCAGAATATCCAAATTTTAAGACTCATTATAAAGTTATACTTCACTACTTGGTTAAATACTTGTGAGCGAGAAATAATTTTTTTTTCAAACATATTAATAAATACTTGCATATATACAAAGAAGAAAATTTTAGTTTTGACACTATTTAGCTGTTTAAACAACATAAACACGAGTAATTAATTTTGTGTTTTTAAAGAATTAATTTTGTATTATTGACTTAAGCTAGTTTCATGACAAATTACTCGGAAAAATACTAAAAGCTGCGAAATGAAAGCATTAATACTCATAATCCTCAAAGGATCATCTCCCATAACTGAATCAGATAAGCAATTAGGAACTTAAAAAGCTGGGTTTGACTGCTAATTAATAGTAAAATCCAATGAAACTTTTTGAAACTTACGTAAGTGAAATTGTGGTGTGAAAAACAAAATCTTTTTTAAGTCCTGCCTGTCGTATATAAATATTTTGGTAAAAAGAACGAGGTGAAGAATCGGATCTATATTTGGCTATAAACTAGAAGACAGCTTGAGACAAGGAAAGAAAAAAAGAGTGAAAAAAATAAAGCAGAAACCAAGGCTAAAGATATTAAACGCCATGTAATGCCATTGTATATGGCACATATATAGATCTCCGTTTCTTTTCCCTTTTTTACTTTATTTTTTTTTTATTTTGGCCCCGGAAATGTGGTATATAAGATATTAGATAAAGTAATACTTTGAAATTCAAGTGATCCCCACCAAAAGATGTGATCTTATCCAAATTTGTAATCTGTCAGAATTTAAATTCAACCAATAACCTATTGACATATGATCAATCATTTTTCATGAGTACCTTTTTAATTGATCTCAAGGATTAAATTTCTGTTCATAAAAAGTAGGCTCGAAGACATTTCCGAGTGAGGTGAAGTTAGTTACCCCAAAACTAGTTTAAATCTGCACACACATGATACATATACATATATATATATATATATATATGCGTAATACACATAATATTATTAAGAATTATGGACACATATATATTGTCAGGTTTTACAAACGTACATGGAATCATAAATCAGACATGAAAGAAACATGTAGGAAACGCCAACAAAAGGCAGGTGAAAATGTATAAATATGATTGGAGAATGCAATTCACATGCATGTAATGTTTCGTAGACAGAACGAGGGAGAGAAAAGAAATTGAACAAGGGATTTAAGAGGGAAAAAAAAATTGGGGGAAGAAAAGAAGTTATTACTTTTTAATCCTTCCAACTTTTAGTTAAAAAAATAGGGAAGAGAAAATATTCAACAAAACAAATAGTGTACTAATTACGATTTGACCATTAATCACGTATTGTTAACCTTTTTATGTTGCATTGCATAAGGTTAATTATAAAATAACTAGCTTAAGTATTTCCTTTCTCCTTTTATTTTATTTTTCTCTTTCTAACCATACATACAATATTAGAATTAGCTCACATATCCCATGTTCTGTATCCCCTTTTGTGTCAGTCAAATAATATCATGCCAAAGGATTTTAGAGAGGAAAAAATAGAACATTGAGGGGAAGAAATGAAGAATTTTCATCAGGTTTTACTATTAATTTTCTATATCCTCTCACTTTGAAAATAAAAAAGAGAAGAGAAGAGAAAATATTTTTTTTTTTGAAAGGAAGAAGAGAAAATATTTAACACATAAATAGTATACTAAATAATTTGAACATTAATCACATATTGTCCTAATCATCTTATACATGGGTTTTATAAAATAAACTAGCCTAAATATTTTCTTTCCCCTTTTCCCCCTCTTTCTACCGCGTGCGTGCGTGTGTTTTTTGTGTTCTTTTCATGTACCTTCATATTATGAAATTAAAATATTTAAATCACAAAGCATTTTAATTGACATGACATGTAAAAAAAAGATATAAATGAGAAAACACATGACTCAAATCTTATGTACAATGTGAAATTAAGGTTCTCTGTTTCCTTTTCATATTCGCGACTAATTTATTATTTTTATCTACTTCCTTTCTATTTTTAATACCTTCTACCAAACATATTAAGCCGATTAATTTTTATGCTGTTTCTTTGATTAGCTTAATCACGCGTTTCCTTCATCATAAGATCAATATTATACATATCAAAATTGCTTCCGCTTTTGTTTTCCGATCTTGACAAATTTCACCAACCATAAAGTGGTGCAACAATGTAGTAAAATCATTGAGTTCGTGCATGCTTATCCTCACCCTAGAAAATATCCAATAAAGTTGCTTCTTTTCATGGACCTGTCTATATAAAGTTCTTATGCATCAAACCATATATGTTTTGCATAAAAATTTGCAAACAACAAAAGTCTAAAATATTCCATAAATCTTGACTTGAATGGGAAAAGGAAATTAGAAAGAAGGAACATGAAGTGCTCTCATAATTGAGGACATCCCAAGGGCTTGATTCCACTATATTATTTTCGAAATTGTAGTTAAGTTACCTTTAAAGTGAGGAAAAAATACACATTCAAACGTCGATTCGGATAACAATTCAAATCTTAATTTAAATCACACAACTTAAATCAAATCACTAATTCGAATCCATTTACTAATGAACTCAAAAGATGGAGAGAGAAAAAAAAATATCTATAAAATATTCTTAGTATATAATGTCCCACATTCGCGAGAAGTTGTTTGGAAATTTGTGAAAAAAGAATGTCGTTTATTTTTACAGAAGCACTTTGAGATAAATTATGAGACTGATGAAGTTCAAAATATGTGCGAATTAAAGGACTCATCAATCAAGATAAACTTTTATAGGTTGTTTCGCATATTGGTTCAAACCAAATGTAAAGCTTTTATATACTATTGTGTAAAGAAAAAACAGCTACAACGTAAGCTCTCACATACTATATTGTTTGAATTAAAAATTTTGGTTTAAACCAATATATCCAATACCTTATTGGTCCGAGATATGAGCCTTAAGTCTGACTATATAATACAGTTGTAACATTTTTTGTCTATCTTAATATAGTTTGTACAATCATCTAATACTTAATTTGTTTAAGTGTAACATTGATAATACAAGTGTTTAAATATTGCTGAGAAAAAATTTGTTAGCTTATTTGGGAATATTGTTCGACTATAAAAACTATAACAATTCAAATTCTATGAGCGAAAATATTATAACAAAACAACTTTGAACTAGTTTTTTTTTTTTCATTTCGAACTATGTTTTCAAACAAGTTTTGAGTGTTATACGAATGTATTGACGATGTTATAATTGCAAACAGAAAATATTACAGTACCTAACTGGGTCTAGGTGTCTTATTAGAGACCATTTTATATGTATGCATGTATGCATATGGACACACACTTTTGTATGGCACTAGGTGATTGTACGCGTCCTAGAAATTTTTGTGAAAGCTGAAGAAGTGTCTTATTGCTTTTAAATATAGAAACATTTTGAGAAAAGCTGTGACGTCGATGGTGCTAAAACCAATAAGACCTTATCTCCTATAAGGTAGGTGATATATATAAAACAAGGCAAACAATATCTCAGATATGAAAAATGGATCAATTATGAATAAATAAAAGACAAAAATGATTGCAAGTGTAGAGACCTAAAATGCACATGATCAATATCATGTGCATATTTCTCTAAAAAAGTATCACCGAAGAACAAGCAGAGAGCTTTATATGCACGTATTCTGTTGGACACAACACAACTATAGTTAATGCGCCAGAGAAGGTACACAAGGAGGAAATGGTAGGATGAAGACAAGGAATATCATATCACCAAAAAAAAATGAAATAAATAAAATAAAAAAGGTGAGTTGGTCAAAAACAATTTTAGGGTAGACACACGTAAATGCCTTGAGTGGCATCTGTTTCCCACTTGAAAATCCACTGGGGAAACTTCAGCATGGACTTGTGTAGAAGTAAAATTCCAATTCTAGTCGTCATTGTTATGCTAAAGCGAAGCATCCACTTATATCATGTCCATCGAAAGAGAAATATACAACATCTTGGTAAATCTTGGAGTGTAGTTTCTCTCTGCGCAGTCTTTCTAGTTATAATCTAAACTCGGCCAAACAACAGACATTGATATATATAGATATATATACACACACACACACATATACATACCCACACACAAAAGTCATTACATACATACGTACACACCTCTAAGACCCGTATTATTCATCAACCACTACATGTTGTTAATTTACCTGTAAGTTAGATGAAAATTGTTAACGTGTTTTGTTACGTCATGAGTCAGATATATATACGTCTAAGAATTCTTGATACGTACGTGAGATAACAAGTACTTGACAATGACGTACAAGTATACGGAGAGTTTCTGCTTGTGTTGTATAGAGAGAAATTTTCCTATACTATTAATGTGTGACTTTTTAAACCATTAAATTTTCAAAAAAAAAAATATTTACGTTTTTTCTTTTTAAAGATATGAGAATATTCAAATTTAAAATCTCAACATTATGTAAAATTGCTCTCTATTTTTTTTTTTTATTTTTACATAATTAATGATGAGAGGAGATAATTACTAGCATTAAAAGATTTTTCAACCATTTTTTTGTAAGTATATGTACACTGATTAATCTGATTTCAACCAATTTTTCTGAGGTGTTTAAACCACTTTTTTTTTTAATCTGATCTCATATGTATCCATAAGCATGCAGTATTATTTTTAACTACACGTATTTTTGGTTAATGACACATGCAACAAAATGGGCATTATGTAGGTTTATATTCAAAGCCTTTATAACATATTTATATGCCGTTTTGTAATATGTAACTTTTTAATGACTGTTGGAAGTTTGCTGCACAATTTTTCATTATAAGTCGTTAATGAAATATGGGGTTTGTCTTTTTCGCAATTGCATTAGAATGTAACTATACGTCACAGTAGATCTACTGTTCATTATCGCACTATACTATCATGACGATGGTTTAAAAGGTTCATGCATATATATATATATATATATATATATATATATAACACATAGAATTCAAACATTCGTTAAAATTTGTAAATGTATATATGGAAGAATATAAGTGAGGTCAATTATAATGTTCATGCATATGAATATATAGATACATCTACATTTAAGAATAATGTTAAAGATTGTATATATACAAAAATACATGATCCTCGTTAATCAATCGTACCAACATATCAAATGCATACACATACCAATTTGCACTACGTACGTGCTTAATTAGTGTTGATGCATGCACTTACAATAATGGCGTCGACAAAGCTTTAATTTTTGCTGTCAGTTGTGAAAATGCTTATCTATACATTTGTCGATTTTGACATTCATCACGAAGATGAAGAACTACAGGTTCACGTTCCAAAATCGAATGTAAGTTGGAAAGAAAAGGAAAAACACTCATCCACCATCCCCACTCTCCTTTTGTTTTCTAGTCCTTCTTTTCAGAACGGAATCAAAGGAAAAGAAAAGAAAAGAAAAGAAAAGAAGGGTACGTTACGCTTGTTACTCACTAGACCATCGCTAGTAAGGAAAACCATTATTAATATATATTTTATTTACTTTTATTTTTATTTTTTTGGGCTAAAGACGGGAACCATTATGTTTGAAATGCACATGTTGTGGCTTGATGACTGATGAGCACTTTGAAGGAAATGCGATCTTAATGGTGAAAGTTTGGATGGATGGCATTAGTCCACCCTTATAATTATATTTTTTAGGTATATTCCATTCTTTTTGGCGTACAACCGATAGACATGCTAGATGCTGCCCCCGGGATTGATGTGGCTTGGATTAATTAATGTATGTTACGTATTTATTATATCGTAAGCTAGTAACTCTTAAGAAATTTAAGATACAATTTCATGGTTTGATTCTTTTTAACTTAACAAGATTTGTTAGTTGATTAGTCTATTATTTATTTATAATTAGATCCATATTAACACGGTAATACAGATATAAATTCCCTAATCCTAAAATAAAAAGTACAAAAAGTCTATCTTTATTAAAACTCCTCTTAAAGAAGGATTTTCCTGATAAGGTTTCCATTTTGCGCAAGGTATGTAGTAACTTAATTCTTATTCTTATGAATAAGTTATTCAATGCAATGTTACCTAACTTAATTTTATGCAATTCAATTAATCATATATGTATATAAACCCACGTCCTAAAGGGCAAAATAAAACGTAAGTTCCATATTATTTAAACATATATTAGATAATTTATTATTAAGAAATTGAGTTATTCTACTTAATAGATTGACTTTTTAAGGATAGAAGTCCAATTACTTAGGTAGTTCAATTTTTATTAGGGAGAAGTAGGGTATAGGCCAAATTAAGATAGGAATTAAAATGAATAGGCCGTTGTTTAGGAATAGTTAGTACACAGGCTAGTTAGGTCTTAATCCAAATTCATACCTACTTGAAGTTCCCAAATTACCCTAGCTTAAAAAGTTGAAATAAATGTAAAAAAAAAAAAAAAGAAATTCTCTCTCGTTGCCTTTCTAACTCCAGAAAATATCTCATCTGCACTTCATTGTCGTCGCTCGGCCTCATGACAGCGACAATCATTGGCAGGATGACCAATGTCGACGTCCATCAATGAACTGCTCGGTGGAACCTCGATGAACTCATATCTCCATCATGGAGATCGTGCGTAGATGTGCATACAATGGCCTATTCGTCTCCTTGTGGAAGGCTAGTCATAGCCGCGATCATTGAAGCACAACAAAGAATTGGCGATAGACATTGTCGCGAAAACGTTCTTCACCGTCTCCTTCCTTCATAAATCCGACAATGGACCTAAGCAATAGCAACGCAAAGCTACGTCTCTCGCCATGGTTCTAGTCAAGGACGAAAATGTCGATGTCGTCGAGATTGTCGAGGTTTTAATTTACGGATAATGTTATAGATATTATTGACGTCCGTAGATATTCAAGAAAAAATAAATATCTTAAGAAAAACTTTAAGACTTTTTCTTATTACTTTGCATGATGCTAAAATAATTAATATTACTTAATTTAAACCAAGTTAATAACATATATAATATAATTTTTGTCTAATATGAGAGTTATATTACTTATTATAAAAGAATACCATCATTATATATTGATTATAATTGTAACATTATTTTACATACTCATTACAAACAAAGTACTGTAATATATTAAAGTACATAAAAAACTACCACTAAACATAATAAAGTACACACAAACTTCAAGTGTCTTCAATATTAAAAGGAGCTTCTAGCTAGTTGGAAAACGTTATTTAGGTTTTGATTTTGATGTAAACAATACATCTACTAGGATATAGTTCTCGAGGTAATTGTTGACATATTACATGTATGTTTCTAGATTTATTCGTACTGTTAATTACCCATAAATTGGATATTGTTGATTTATCTAACTTGACGAGCAGTTTTCATATAGTTGTAATGACATCTTGATACTAATTTATGGTGGGGATACACAAGTATATTAAGAGTCCGTTTGGTTCGTGGTTTGAATCACGGTTCGAATTATTTTGCTACAATATTTTCTCTCACAAAAATTTAAATCTTTATTCAAATTTTTATTCAAATATGCAAAGTTCTATGTCATGTTATAGGTAGATATGTGTACTATATTTTTACTATTTTTGTCTACTCGTTTTAATTATTGTTCTTTATGTAGCGCATGAAGACATAATACAATTCAAATGAGTCAAACTGATGAGAAATCTGTAGCCTTGATTTTTGACTCCATGAGCTTAAGAATTAACATAAAGTTCCTATGAATATAATATTATTCATGGTTCTCAAACTGAGACGAGTTCAAAAGTAAAAAACCCAAAATGGTTTCTTTAGAAGTATGCTATTTATTTTTATAGTCTTAGTATATGCTATCTAATTCTAATGTATTAATAAAAAAGCCTATACAGTATAATTACCTTTTTGTTATCATAATATTAGGTTCAACAAGGCTTAAATGAGCAACCTGATCCATTTAAAATAAAATTAATTCAAATCTTATATCATTTAGATATAACAATAAAAAAAAACTTGTGAAGACATTATATCATCTCTTTTAATAAACCAACCTTAGAGGCATAATAAGATGTAAAACAATATATAATGGAATAAGATAAATGATTGAAGCCATGCATAGCAACTATAGACTATGAGTATTGACACAGACCAAGAAAATATATCCTATGATCCTATGCGTATGCATGCATTGATGATGACAATTGCTTGTGTGGTGAATTGGTGTCCGGAGGATTAAAAAAAAAAACAAAAAAAAAATCTAGCATTTCCCTTTCGTAGCTCCCCATTTTCTTGTGTGATAAGGGGTCCAAATGCATGCATGAAATGTGATCCCTGTACAATTGTGTCTATTGGGCTTAATTATCATGATCACTAAATATATATAGATGTGTGTATGTGTGTGTGGGGACATATAGATCCTTGTGCAATCCTCTCTCTTTGTTCCCTTTCAATATTTGTGTTAGTGTGTTGGTTTTGACCGACAGAGAAAAATATTTATCAGTCGAGTTGGGATATATTTGAGACTTGTTTATGTGGAGCACTATATATAATGGAGATCATACAAAAGACCATTAACAATCTGATAACTCGATCAGCAAGGACATATCTAACTGTCAAGCCTCCACTAGTTATTTACCAGCTAGTTTAGGATTGTTATTCATTAAATATAGTCATGCACTAAGAGTTTTAATCTTTCAAACCGAAAGGCAATTTTATGTAGCTAGCTAATGATGAAGTTTTCAATATTCCCCTCAAACAAAGTAATCGATGATTGGACTCTAACATGACACCTTGAAGATATTTTAGTCACCACAATATTATTTGTGTTGGCTGTTATTGATCATTCACTATCTTTAGAGCTGACTGCAGCATTTTCTCTCTTTTTTCTTTTTTTTTTTTTTTTGCTCAATTAATGCCCAACACGAGAAAAAGAATGGGAAAATATTGTGCGATTAGTACAGAGTGTTTGAGGTCAAACTTAGATTACATATGTCTCTATTTTGCAATAGGGACCTAAGTTTATTGAAAATAAAAAAAAAAAAAAAAAAGCAAGGCCCTTTAAAGTCAAATAATTAGCTCTAAAGATGGTTAAGGTTCTCCAACCTTAGCCAAATCCTCAGTAATACCTTTTTATTAAAAATTTGGTTCCTTAATAAGAGGAAGCAAACCTGACCCCTTTTTTTGTCATTAGCAAAAAATAAAATAAAATAAAAAATGAAAAAAAAAACTCACATTTTGGGTCACTTCGCTAACATGTGAAAGTCGCCCTTTTGAATTTTAAAACTAAAAAATTATTTTGATTTTAAGCGATCGCATGACAATGTAGCCCCCATAAATTAGTCATTACAAGGCAAATCAATAATGGGCAATGGGACTAATTGGAATCTAATCCAAGATTATACGACGTCTGGTTATTATCTATCATCTAGAGTTGATCATTAAAACGAAGTGTCGTTTGTTTCCAAGAAATTGTAATGTTGGTTTAGGGTCGTTTGATATCTGTTTGATTCGTTTTGAATTCTAGTTTATGGCTGAAACGTTGCGTTTTAGCAACTTGTTTCTTTTCTCCAACGGCCGTGAGGACCCACAAGGCAAATATAAATTTTGAAAAAGGTCTTCTAGGTTTGAATCACTAAAAACTTTTTTGTTATAATTTTGTCTCCCAAGAAATTTGGATTTTTGTTTAAACCAATGAACTATGTAGAGCAGATCAAATTCTTCCCTCCCGTCCACAATAAATTTGATTTATATAAGCTTCTTGACGCATAATTGTATCAAACAAAAATTGACTAGACGGAAGCTGTATAAGATTGGCTTGACATGGATTGCCACTTGCATTAAATCGAAGCACTACCTATTTTTTTTTTAGAATTAGACGTTCTAATTTTTTATTATCGAAAGCAATATTAGAAAAAAAAAAATCAAATAACGGTATGTACGAAATTGCTACAATAATCTATTATGAGAAAAAATAAGATTATGAAACAAAAATGCATAGAATAAAGCATAGGCTCTACACTACAGTATAAAGTTTTCACATACTGCAGTGAAAACAAAAGTTTGCTACAGTGTAAAGCTCTTACATACTAAAGTGTTTAGGCTCCAATATATTTCCCAAACGAATTCTTAAACTAACATACTAATTTTTTTTTGTGTTAATTATAAAACTATACCCTCTAGTTTTAATTATTTCTCAATTTATTTCTTTGTTTTTAACACTATGAATACATCTTTTGAATTTAAAAAACTTGTTTTGAGAACTTTTTTTAAAAAATATTTTTACATTTAAAAAGCCATGAAACTCAAGGTCTTTTTCTAAAATTAGATGTTTTGTTTTAAGATTTTTTATGTTATTAAATCTCTAAAATATTTTTCATAACTGTTTAAAGGTAATTATGTTGTTTTGTACAATTTTTTTCCATTCACAATGATGAAATTAAAATTAATTTTTTGAATTCAAAAAAAAATCTTTATAGCTTTTGAAAATAGAAAGACAAATTAAAAAATAACTAAAAATAAGAGGTATATAATTATATAATAAACCCTATTCTTCTTAGGAAAAATTGATTAACGTTGATATAGACCAATGCTGTCACAATAATATCAGCTTGTCCCGTCAAGAAAACTCAATTTTCGCTACATAAATTAAAATTCATAGTTTGATTTGATAAAGTATCATATATAAATCATCGAACGATTGTTAGAATATTCACAGGTGTCTATTCACTACTTTTTAGTGGTGTAAATATAACGTCTCTCAATAATACACTTGAAAGGGCCTCTCGCAACCTGTTACCATTGTGCTTGGTTGGAAAGTCCAAATTAAATACCAATTGTCATTTAGCAATCCAAAAGATATTTAATTACAAATGATCGATTGTAGAGAAAACTTCATTTAATTGATGTAATAGTAGGGGTAGCATTTTTATCCGGAGATGCCCATCTTTAGTATAGAGGATAGGATAGAGTGGTTAACTTAATCCCCAAGACGGGTTCAGGGTAAGGTAGCCTCACAGAGTACATAATCTTAGTACATACAGACATAACTATATAGACAAATTTTTAATAGCTATATTTTTACCGGTGGTTATTAATTTAATTATAATAATGTGTATTACCTAAATAATTAGTTGGTGTTTAGCATATTCAGTTTTAACTCAAATCGTGTCAAGCTGTTACATACAATTGTATAAAACAAAATTATGCTAGAATGTAAAGCTCTTACATGCTACAATACTTTTAATTTTAATTCTCAGTTCTAACTTATTTTCTAAACACCTTATTAATTAATAATATGGTATTTATGTGACTTGGTATAACAGGTTAAGCATCTTGTTAACTTTTAGCATTAATTAAAAAAATTTATTTTTTCTCTTTATTTTTAATAACTAAGAAAAGAAAATTTAACAGTTGACATTACTAACAACAATAATTAGGATTCACGTAATCTTCATGGTTTAAGATATTTAAGAACAAATTTTCTAATATATAATATATAATAGAGAAGTGACAAATAATAATGATTTACAATTCATTACCTTTTTTTTTTTTTTTGGGTCCAACTAACTGCTGTTTAAGTGCGGGCGGTTAGGCAAATGTTCACGAGCATTCTGACTTTGCGCATAACGTAAAAACAAAGAAAAAATTGTTTTCTACGGTTCATTTCGCATTGCTCTTAGATTTTTTTTTTCATATCTTTGCTTTTGTAATCATCTACAACAGTTTAGAATGTTTACTAAACCATATTTCTGTAAAATTGTTTTTAAAAACTACTATCAAAAAAAAAATTGAGAAATAAGTTAGGAGTTGTTTTTGTATAGCAGCTTATGTGTCATAATTTAAAATTATTAAACTAATCTTAATAATAATACATAATTCTAAATCTATCAATTTTTTCCACAACAAATTAAAATAACATCATACAATGAGCTTAGAATTAATTTATGAAACAATTTTTTTAATGTTGTTGTGCTTTTTTTTTTTTTTGAGATTTTTTAATTTAATTGAAATTAAAAAAAAAAAAACAAATCCATGATTCAGTTAGCAAGTTGATAACTTCATTTTTGAAAATTCAATCTCTCTAGATAAAGTTTTATTTTTTTTTTTAGCATTTTAATATACAAATATTATGAATGTTAATCTTAAAACTAAAATTAAAATTTTCTCAAAACAGTAAAATTAAAAACTAAGGCCTTCTCCAATTGACTCCATTTTTTGTAGAGTAAATGTCAAATTAGTGTTGAAGTTGTTTCCAAGGAAACTTCATCTATTCACGTCAGTTTGGAGAGATAAACATGAGCATGTCAAATCTAACATGTCACTATTCATCAATTTGACTTTTTTTTTTAAGTTTCTTTATTTATAAAAAAAGATGAAATGGAATATTTCAGAAATATTCTTTTTTTTTTGTGATAAAGTTAGTGTAAAGGATTAGAGATTAAGTTACTATTTGACGTGAGAGTTACACCATTTTAATGTTATAGGTTGAAGATGTACTAAATGATAAACATATGCCTAGTAAAGTATATCTCTTTTCGTTATTATATATCTCTATAATAATATTATCCATGGTTTACCAAACACTTATAATTTCGGTTTTGAGTTTCATAGCAGCTTTGAAAAAATTTAACTACATGCCTGTCTACTTACAGCACAACAAGAGCACAGCATAACAAACACAACAGCACAACACAACACAACATGCCAAACTGGCCAACATTTGTATTTGATAATAATTTTCTGATTTTAAGACAAGTCGAAGCAATATGCAAAAAATGAAAATCAAACTTGATAAGCAACGGGACTTCTCTAGTGAAGGATTAAAGTCCATATTTAGGGATTGCATGGCCGATCTTTAGAAACTTGGCAAGCTAATTGAAAGTTAGAAAAACATTGTGAAGAAGATGTACAGGTTAGCTCGTAGGATAATTAAATTTGGAGTCTTTGTTCTTGTTTTCTTAATGTAGTTGCAAAATCTTTGCCCTCATAAATTGGAAAATTACCTTCAATTAATCTCATATATTTCGTCAAATATAAGAATTTATAATAAATCTTTAATTTAAATTGTTCTTATTTTTTTAAAAAAATAAAAAGTTATGTCAGTAAGTTACAAACAAGTTACTCATTCAAATTATATTTGAGAAGATTCCTAAATTAAACATTAATAGTCAGAATTTTTTTTGTTCAACTATTCATTTCATCACAATTATCATATTTATATCAAATTGCTATAAATAACAGTACCTAGTTTATATATATATATATATATATATATATGTGGGAGAGAAAAATGATGTTCTTGGTGTTTTAATGTTTTGATTAGATATTTATTTTGCTTTTTTGGCTCTTGGATTAAAATTTAAGAATTTAGTTTCATATTGTTGGAGTTTCGATTTAGATTTGAGACTCTTGTTTGTTATTGACGTAGGTTTTGGTTTATTTCTATGAGACATTAGTAACTATGTGGTGGATCTTGCATTAGATTAATTATTTTTTAAAAAAAATTTGATAATATTAGAAAGAATTTTTTTTTGGCTCCAACCGAGTAAAGATAAGTTATATGGTTGGTTCTCTCAATGTTGACCTTGATATTGATGGCCGGCCTCACCCTAGATTAAGCGGGTACGCACGTGGTTATAGAGGGGCAAAAGGGGAATAGAGTATGGGTGGAAAAACTAAGCATATCCACCCCGGCGGTTGCCAATTCTATATGCAAAAGGTTTCGGTCAATTCTACGTCTCTAAGCAATAATTGTAGTTTTTGGCGTGCCCATCTCCTTATCATGGTGTAGTTTTTTTCAAGGGGTAATGGGGTTAGCTATACTTATGAGCCTCAGATTGTATTTGGTTGCTGCTGTTTTACATACATATCCTTATGATTTGAAAGACAATTGCTTCACTTTATTTCAAGATACCCGAAATTTTGACCTAATTTTGAAACCAATTAACACCTTCATTCCATAATTGATAAGAACCAAAATCCAAATGATACAAGGGTGGGAAGAAGGACATCCTACAATGATACTATAAGGCCCCAAATTCTTGTGATTGAGGCCATAATGTTTAAATTAAATAGTGCATATCGCATGCGGTAGAATATTTTAAAAAGAATTTTTTGAGCAGTATCGTAATATTTACTTTATAAGTGCGGTCCAAGTTAAATCATAAAATTCAATAGCCTTCCGATGAAATGCTCGTATTGCATAATTCAAAAAGGAAAAAAAAAAAGAACTATGTTTTCTACTACACATTGTTTATTTACTTTGAATTTGATCTCCAAGATTAATTAAAGGCCATGGACCCAAAACTTTCCTATCAAAAGTAATATCCTACGCAAGTGAGAAAAGCCATTGGTGATGTTGGAACTTGGTTGTTGTGAGCAAATCAAACACACTAATTGAGTTTTTCATACAAACATGCTCACGTTATTAGACCCTATAATGGTAAAGTTCCTGATAGACAAATATAGCTTGTTGGGCTTTTGAAAATTAGAAAAATTCCAAATGAATACAGCAGATTCCTTAGCTTTCTTTTGTTTAGTGAAGCATAAAAATTTCAACAATACCATGTTTTTCTTCGCAAATTTTGTAAAATTTTAAGTTAGGCCAGGCAGCACTAGTAGTGCACCTATATCTAGAGACTTCCTAAACTTCAAAGATGCATTTATACCTAAAAAAGAAATAACAAATAAATAAATGAATAAATAAAACCAATGATATGTGATGGAAGTTAGAAAGGAAGTGACTAAAATTCCACTAAAAAAAACTTATTGAAAAGAGTCTGGTACTACAATGATGAACAAGAGTCACATATAATCAAACGCACTAAAGCTAGAGAGTTGTGATTTTTATAGAATTGGGTGTGTAACATTATTGTTCCAACTCCAAAAATATTGCTTTGTTACTCAGAAAGTCTCAATTACAGCTTTTCTTTATTTAATTTGTTTCTCTCTTTTCAGGATGTGTTGATTGAACCTCACTTCCCCAACTGCAAGCATGGTGTCTTCTTTTTGAGAACATTGGGCATCTCTTTGCTTAAAGAAGAATTGTGCAAAGAAAGGATAAGATTGCAAAAGAAAATCTAGATAGATTTTGGGAAATCAGATTCCATTTTAAGTGGGGAGTACGAAAATATCTGTTTTTCCATAAATGTGATACGAATATGGGCTAAGGATTTTTTTTTTTTTTCATCTGAGAATAGCTTTTTACTTTCTGGCCTTTATTTTTCAGCATTGTCTATGGTTAAGTCTGTCATACATGTGATTAACATGTACGTATACTCTTTGCGGAGAGACCCTTTGATATCGTAGAGATCCAAAGAATAATGTCAAGCGCAATGGTTATACATGATGGTCATATATATATTGTATAACAACTCCGAAGAATTATTCAATAGAGTGCGTGTACCATGTCATATTGCTTATATGATACACCTGATTTTTAACAGATTTTTTTTGGTATATATACATCCTATGTACCCCTTGCCTAAATAAGTCTTAATATATACTCCCCAAGTATTAAGCCTAGAACCTAGAACCCTTTAACCCCTCCTCCCGCCACTAGGCTATTTCCAGCAGGTCCGGCTAATAAAAGATTAACACTTGAAGAATTTGCCTATGTCAGCTTTATCACATTATATTTTTTTTTTCCAATAGTGTATTACATCAATTATTTAGTGAAAAATTAGCACTATAAATGCTCTACTTAAATCCTTTTTATTAATTAATTAATTAATTTTTTTGAAACGAAGATGCATTCGATTAAGTGGGGTTGGGTAAATGTTCCACCACCAGAGAACCATGGTGTGTTTTCAGAGTCGTTTTCTCCTTTACAGTGTTATTGTACTCTAGTCCACAAGGTTTAACAATGAGAGAAAAATATTTTTAAATCTGATATTTGAATATTTTACTTTTTCAAACTCAATTTTTGAGTTATATGGGAATGCAAATCAATTTTTGAGTTATACGTGAATGCAAATCGTCGTGTTTCTTTCCATTTCGACTAGGTTTTTTTTTTGGGGGTTAAATGTCACAACCCGTCTTTTTGGGTTGTGATAAAATCTTTTTCTTACTTACTTAGGGGAAAAAATTGAGAGAACTTTTTTTTTTTTTCCAAACTGAATAAATATTTCACATACTATAATTTTTAAAAACTTTCAAAATACTTTTACAATCTTGTATTTACATAAACATTCTTATTTTACAACATTTTTCTGTTCAAACTCTTCTTTTCGAAATAACTTTTAATACACATAGCGAAAACAATTATTATCGGACTCCATACCCGATTTGCACATATCATGCGTCCACCAGCTCATCGTTAGAATTTGTTCTGACCTTCTCGTCGGAATACCTACAGCATAAAATACTTGATGAGCTAACGCCCAGTAAGTCCCATAAATACCACATAGACAATCAAATGAATGCATGATTCGGTTATGCTTTCTTATGAACTTTCCTTATCTTCATCGTTTCTTATCTTCCATTAGGGCCTAAGTGTTCGTACTATTGCGCAATTTCAATAGGGTCCACGTACCACCGTGACCATATTTTATCCTTTAAACTCCCCTTACTTCGGGAGTCGGTACGACACTTTTTTTAACTTCTGGTGACATATTTACCAATCCATTTAATATGGTTGTCATACTAGGCATGAAATGATATTCACATGTTATCCATAAAACATAAGTTTATATGCATTGTAGAGTACCCACAAGTACCTATTTCATAAACATACATGTTTTCATGATCGTATACACAAGTACACCATATATCGCATGTAACAATACATAACATGATATACACTCAGGTATTTTAATCATGTACACACAAGTACCGATTTTATATCTCTAGGAATTCATTTCATAGCATCAAACAAGTTCACATTAGAATTTATACCCTAATATGCATATTCACGCATTCTACACCTACCATTTCATGCTGTAGGTGGGAAGAGTACTTACTTGTTTTTGCGCACCGCAAAAATCAACTTTGTTCTCCTTTCTCCTAGACTTCTAGGATCCTGTTGGCCAATTACAACATTATTAGCCAATTTTCAGTACGTTTCGTTACAAAACGTTCATTACGTAATTATTCGAGTTGTATAACTATACACAGCTCTATAAATACTAATTTCCTTATTTATGTCAAATTTTACCCTATCGTCATTTACGAAGAGTGGAAATCTTCCTAATCACTTTCTTTTCTTACTTGAGACCCTTCTAGAGCTATTCAGGTTATTCGGGCAAAAATGACAATTTTGCCCTCTGTGGCCCTACTGATCTACTTGAGCTCGGTTCCGTTCTTTTAAATAAAAACGGCCACATATTAATTCAAAACAATGTCCTAGTGGCTCGCATCCCTTTATTTCACACTTAAGCCCCATTTTCATAAAACTTTACGGTTTAACCCCTAAACCAAAAATTGTGACAATTTTGCCCCCGGGGCTAAAATTTTCTCTTTACATCAAAAATTACCATTTTTCATAAGAAACATTTTTTCCTGAAGTAGCATACCTCAAATCATTTTTAAAAATAACGTTTTTCCTATTTTACCATATTTTCACTTTTCATAAATTCTTGAAAATTCAAAAACTCACAAACGGTTGAGTTTTTCGACGAACCGTCTACAATGTTTAACAGTTTCGTCGAGATCTACAACTTTTATGTTTTAACTTTTCTCAAAATCTCACTGTAAAGAGGTGTTTTTGGCTATTTTTCATTTCTGCCGTGAAAGAAAGTTTTCTTTCAATTTAGTCCCTTGAATGTTTTTATCAAAATCCTTTTCAAAATTTCAAATCTACCCCTGCAGAGTCTATTCCATGCCTTACTCAGGTCATTTTCATGCTCAAACCTCATTTTTACACAATTTAGCCTTAAAATTGCAAAAATATAATTTTATGCAAAAACTACCGTTTTGCTCCATAACTCAAAAATTTCATCATCTAACCAGGTCATTCATCATATTCACATACAATTCCATCAAGTATAAGCTCAAAAGCTCATATGGGTTTGAGAAAATAGAAATCAAACAAAAATTCAAAACTTTAAATATCAAAACTTACCAAAATAGCCTCTTTTTGATTTCTAGCCTTGAAATCCCTTTTGATCTGCCTTCCAAACTCCCTTTTCATGCAAAAATCACATGGGTTAATATTTACCCTTCAACCCATGAAAAACCCCTTGAAAACTCAATAAAAAGTTTAGAATTTTACCTCTAATCTTGTAAAAATCCTTGGGGTTTGCTTATAAAATTGTTTTGGGGTTATTTTTGCAATTTTTGAGGCTGAGAAAATTTTCTTGAAGCTTCAACTATGGCTGCCGAATCTTGGTGGAGAAGAAAGAAATGAAAAGTTGTGATAAGCATGCCTTAAATGCATCATTATCCCCTTTGGTGACTCATGGTAACCCATGAGTATACCTCTAGGTGTCATCACATGGTTGGGCCACCTTTTAAGGCTTGGTGGCCCAATAACAAGTTAGCAAATGTCCACTTAGTTGGGCTAAAAATTTACTCAGTGTAATTTTTTGTCACGCAGTATTTTTCTTATACTGTTGTGGTCAACACAGTGTATTTTCTATCCTTAGACTGTATAAAAATATTTAACTTACTTTTCGTTCAATTTTGGAGGCCAATCATAACATTTTTCGTATCTGCAGTATTCTTATACTGCTCTGACCTCCATTCTACCCCAGGTTAGGGTTCGGACAACCTCTGTGTCCTAGTTGCATTCTAGTCGTTCATTTGCTTATACTACAATTTCACAATTAATTGTGATATAACATTCATTTTATGGATATTATTCACAGATTTCTGAGTAATTCAACTCATAAAATCTGTATTTTACCATATCCAACATTTCATCATATTTCCCATAAAATATGCAATCAATGCCGTTTATTCCTATTTTATCGTAATTTTTACAAAATTACAACTTTTTACAAAAATCACATTTTTTTAAAAGTAAATTCATTAATTAAACCCAATTAAATATTAGGTTTTATTAACGAAATTTTCTCGATCATTACATTAAATTTGCACAACGTGTCATTTGTAAACACACGTCTCTACCCTTTACTGTTCAACTTTTCATTCAAAAAAAAAAAAAGCATTGTTTAGTATTTAAATTAATTTAAATGTATATAATTATATTTCTAATAACATTCTTTGGCATTAATTTATTAATATAAATGATTTAGGCAGAGTATTTATTATTTATAGTGCTATTTTTTGACTAAACAATTAATATAATACACACTAGGAAAGTGAAATATAACGATATAAAGTTGAAAAAGATAAATAGTTCATTGACTGGTGTACCACATAAGCATATACACTTATAGGCTGTTTGGAAGGATGGTGGAAATGGTTGGTTAGAACCACTTTCACTGTATCATATGAGAGCTTTACACTATAATGATTTTTTTTATTGTTACTGTCGCATGTGAGAGCTTTACACTGTTTATAACTAAAAAAGTGGTTCCCACCACTTTTGCCAAACACACCCTTAGTCTACTAAATAATTCTTCCTTACAAGGGCGGGTTGGAGATACGAGAATTTCAAGCTCTCAACCCAAAACCCCCTAATAGAGACTATGATAAATATGCATTAAATAATCCCAAAATTATAATAGTTATATCTCCCTTCTAATCGACCTTCGTGGGGTAGGTTGGTCACCATGAATTCTGTTAATTCGACCTAAGAAGTCATGCAAACCATAAAGAGAAAGAAAGAGTGGCATTAAATGCAGTTTTTGCTCGAGAGTATACTCCTGCCCAATGGTTTTGTCCCAAATTTTGTGAGCTTTTCATTCTTTATGGAGAAGCTCTCTCTAAGCTTTTCCTAAAACAACATGCCTTGGTTCCACTATGAGAATTACATGTTATATCACATTTTTATAACATTATTTTTTAATGACATAAAAAGTGATGCCACAAAAAATAATGCCATAACGTTTTGCTCTTCTAATTTTTCCTCCTGCTCTCTCTCTATGTTTCTGACTCTCTCTCCTTCTCCTTCTTCTTCGTCTTTCTCTTTTTTTCCTCCTTTTAATCTTCCTCTTCGTCATTTCTCCTTGTTGCAAAAGAATGAAGAACGACCCACCAGCAATGGCGATGATTGAATTTGGAAGCTTCGATCTCCAGGCAACCACAAGCGACAATCAAATGTTTGGCATTCGGAAGCTCAAATCTCTATGTGACCATGGCTGATGATTGAATGGTGATTGGAAACTCAGATCTCCACGCGATGGGTGACAACCAAATGGTCGACTTTTGGAAGCCCAAATCTTCATGCGACCCACCGACTATGATCAAAGCCACCACTGCTGGCGTCCTCATTTGTCAATTGCCTCAGATAGACTCCAAATCATAGCAGCCACCACCGTTGTCCTCGTTCGCTATGAGACCATAGAGTTCCTTGTCTAGTAGCACCAAGATCAATTCGAAGGAGTAAGAGTCCGTTTGGTTTATAGATTTAAATTAAAAATTTGAATGAAGATTTAAATTTTTGTGAGAGAAAATACTGTAGCAAAATGATTCAAACCGTAATTCGAACCACGAACCAAACGCACCCAATTGAACACTATCACTCTTTATAGTGGCAAGGATTTGGGTGAACTTGCAAGAAAGGAGGTGGCAACAGAACCAATGAAGTCAAAGTTTAATCAATCACAGATGAAGCCTACACAAGAACCTAAGAAGCCACAGTCCAAATTATTTCCTAATAATCCTCCCCCTTATGTACCGCCCATACCTTTTCCTCAAAGGTTGCAAAAGTCAAAGCTAGATGGACATTTTGCTATGTTTCTTGAAGTTTTCGTGAAATTACATATCAACGTTTCTTTTATAGAAGCCTAGCTATGCAAAATTCATGAAATGGGTGTTGTCCAATAAGAAGAAATAGACAAAGTATGAGACTATCACACTTATTGAAGAGTGTAGTATAATCTTGCACAAGAAGCTACCACCAAAGCTAAAAGACCTAGAGAGTTTCTATATACCTTGTACCATTGGGTATTGTAATTTTGATAAATATTTATGTGCTTTAGGTACAAGTGTGAACTTAATGCCACTCTTAGTGTTTAAAAAGTTGGGATTGGGAGGAGCTAAGCCAACTACAATCTCATTACAATTGGCAAACAGTACAATTAAGCGTCTGAGGGGAATACTTGACGATGTGCTAATCAAAGTGGGCGAGTTAATCATTCCAGTTGATTTTATAATGTTGGATATGGAAGAAGACTAGGATATTCCTATAATCTTGAGTTGACCACTTTAGCTATCAGAGGAACTATGATCAATCTACCTAAAAGCGAACTAAGTTTGGAGGTAGAAAACAAGAAGGTAACCTTCAACGCGTTCAAGGCACTCAAAGGTGCATCAGAACCCGCTTCTTATTGCTGATTAGATGTGATGGACACAAAAGTATTGAAGGATACCATTCATCCTAAAGCGCTAGACAAAGCTTGTGAACATGTGAGCAAAGGAAAAGAACCTAATTGCCCTTTAGACCATCAAGAATGGATCAAGCACAAATTTGTATTGGGATGGTCCATTGATGACATCAAAGGACAAACTAGACAGATCAAGGAGGAGGAGTCTGGCTGAAGACTATAAAACAAGCGCTTTTTGGGAGGCAACCCAAATTGTCTAAACTTTCTTCTTAGTTTGTTTTTGTTATTTTAGTTATTGAGTCTTTTTGTTTTGTTATGGTTCTTGATTAGGTCTTAACCAAGTTTGGGGGTCATCAACATTGCAGAAGGAAGCTCTAGAATCACCAATTGACGCCCCACAAAAGAAATATGGTTGCCTTGAATTTTGTCATTCAGGGAAGTCTCTTTACCCTCATCATCTTTTCTTTTTCTTAACATTAGGGACAATGTTCATTTTAAGTTTGGAGGTAGGAGTTTAGATTTTTTTTTTATTTGGACTTTAGTTTTGTTTATTTTTCTTAAGATTAAAAAAACTTAACAAATTGTTTTCTTCATTTTGTTTTTGAGTAATAATTAGGTTTGATGATCAGAAGCCGATAATAAGACTGGATTGAACTAAATTTAGCTCTTGAAAAATGATAGATGTTTTTGTGTGTGTGCTTGATTCTTGTGTTAGTTTTTATCTTGCTTATGATTCTTTGAACACACTAAACACATAGCCATGATCACTTAGTTATTTCGCTTCTTGAGAAAAAGTTTATGTGAATTAAGTAATTTTTATGATCTCATTGAACTCTAGAACCTGTTTGATTATTATTTGAGGCGAAATCCTAGACTACATTGCACTAAGGACATGATTTAGGCCAAGCCTACCTTGATATACATTTACCCCTAGTCATCCTATGGAGCCTAATTATGCATTTTCTTTGCCATCCATATTTTTACTAGCCTTTGAATAATATCTATTTTTATATCCCTCGTCTCATTTTGATCATTTTGTGACATATTTTAAGCTCTGTTAAAGTAAGGGAGGAAGAGTAGTGTTATGAAGGGGTTATGCAAAAAAAAAAAAACAAAAAAAAAAAAACAAAAAATGAATGAAAGAAAAAATGAAAAAAAAGAGTGTTATATTCTTTGTTCATAAAGTTGAAAATAAGTTTGAGGTGTAGCATTTCAAAAAAAAAAATGAATAAAAGTGAAGGATAGAAGAGGTTTGAATATAAATTTTGGGATGTTAATTACGAAGTTGATTTGCGTTCTTACAAAGGTCTTAGAATGATTTGTGTGTTTATGGGTGATTTTGAGCCATATTATGATCCTATATTTCTACCTTAGCCTAAACCACACATTACAAGCTTAATGAAGTCCTAATAATCATTGGTATTATGTTAGTCTACATTTGATTCTGTCATTTGCATAAAAAATCTGAGTTGCAAGTAATTAAGCGTAAATGACTATTCATATACACACTTCAAGAATCTAAAGTAAGGCAACTCTAGCATTTGAATTGAAATTCTACACATTTACAATGGTTAGAATATTTCTTAAGCTATATACTATTTGAAATCTTGGAGGCCTATTTATGAATCAAATTGACTCATTACTTTCGTGTCTTGTGTTTTTATTGTTTTCTTTTTTTTAGTATCTTTTGCTCAAGGACTAACAAAATGTCAAGTTTAAGGGCATTTAATGAGTCGATTTTCTATGCATATTTGGAACTCTTCAGCTTGATGTTTTGAGAGCTTTTTGAGCTTGTTTATTTTATAAAATAGGAAGGAGATAGCATTTGGGATTTATTTCAAGAGTATTACAGGAAAAAATGGCCTGAATTGATAAAAAACATGAGTTTGTACAGAATGGCTAGCGTTGCGATGCCCATGAATTATTGTCGCGATGTTGGTGGGACAAAGAAAACAAAATTTGCACACAGAATGGCCTAGCATCACGACGCCAGTACGTAGAAGTAGAATCTCGTAACATTGCCTAGTATCGCGACGCCAGACTGCTAGAGTCGCAACGCTAGTTTGCGAAATTTTTGAGAAACCAAGCTAATTTGTTTCCAATTTTATCCTTATGAACTTAAGTGTATAACTAGACAATTTTATGGTCATTTTCTGGACCTTTTGGCATTATAGAAAAGAGTAGAGGCTACATGCAACGAGAGAGGAGACGAATCACTCGAAAATGGATTTTGGCTTCAATCTAGAAACTAGTTTCTTCTTTTGCTCTTCCCTAATGTTTAAGACTCTTATTAGGATGTTTAATATTTCTACCATGTTTTAATTTTCTTGTCTAAAGCGACGATATAGCCAAACCATAGTTGTTCATAATTTTCAATTTGATGTTTATTCTATATTGCTGAGTGTTATAATCCGTTCTTAATATGTGTGATTATCTGGCCTACTTTTGCATGATTGGGTATTTAATTCTAAGACTGAGAAGTGATAGTCAAATATGCCCCCTGATTGTGACACCATTAGAATATCATACGTTAAGATAATTATGAGTTTAGTGTAGTGTTTGTGATTTTTTGTTCTCACATCTTGACAAATATGTAGAATCTGTATGTTGGAAATATGATTATCGATACTTGAGAAAGATTGATAATTGAATTAGAAAAATTCACTGTCAGGATGAGAATAATTATTGATTGAATGTGAATTGAAAATTTGAGCACAATTAACTTAAATGAAATCATAAACCATAGAGTCTTAAATATATTGATTTGTTATTTGTAAAATTGTGCCATGGCTTTATTTTGGTTTTTTTAAAAATTATTAATTCAAAAGTCACTTTAATCGTTTGTTCAAATAAAATTAAAATTAGATTAATTTTAGTAATTGGCAAAAAACAATCCTCGAGAGTACAATCGTTTCACACTTTACATCACTTATTTGCGATAGTGTATACTTGTGTTATAATTTTTCACAAAACCTTTTTGCCTATTTTTTGGCTTGTGAAATTACTACGAAGACCTTTAAGCCAATATTATATTCATTCCTTCCCTGCCAACATCTGCCGCCTCCTGACAACTTAACTCGTGCCATTCTAGTGTCGTTCACAAGCATGATTCTCTTACACGCTTCCCCTTGAACAACACCTGCCCTCTGTGCTTCTGACTCCCCTGCGCCAAAAACCACTTTCATGCGTAAAGGGCATATCCGGCTGCCAGATATGAGATTTAGCCTATATATACACACATATAAATAACCTCTTATCACCCTTTCAAAAAAAATAATAATAAAGAAAATAAAATAACGTCGTATCTTGATTAAGATTAGAGCAACCTATTCCCTGTTTATGCTTTTGTCTTACAAAGTATGCTACTTTTAGCGGCTTGCATTTTTGACACGATGTTTTTATTCTGATTGCTTTCTCAATTATTTGGAATTTGACCGTTTTGGGCTCATTTGTTGGCTGGGTGCCGCGTTTTAGTTGATAGCTTTACAGAAGTCTCGGATACCACAAAAAAATATTACAGCGTATTTGGTATTTCAAATATACCCTTGAGATTTCAGTCAATAGCATCCAGCTAGTTATCAACTGGTGTCCACTATAATACCAATAGGTTACCGACAGTATCCATAGTGATTCTGGACGGTTATCGACCGGTCGTCGCCTTGAGCTAACTGGAAATAGCTGTCAATGGTGGCATTGCCATTGTCAGGGCACAAAAAATCACAAAAAATAACAAATCATATTCAAATATCCACAAAAGAAAAACAACTATATGGAAAATTTTTTTTTAAAAAATCAAGAAATAAAAAATCCAATGCTCGTCCACTACAAGATCCGTCGAGGATTTCCTTTGCTACTCCACTGCAAGATCCATCACAATAGACAGGTATTTGCTTCGAGCTACCGAGATGAGAAGGAGTCTCACAGTGCAAAGAGGAGATCTTGACTCCTTTGTGTGGCGGTTGTGATGGAAGAGATCTCTTGTCGTACAGAGGAGATGACCATGACGTAGAGAGATCTCTCCTCGTACTTCGGTCACAATAGATAGCAGAGAAGATGTCATACCCCAGAGTACGGGAGGTGACGTGGTGGTTTAATTAAGTTAATTAAATAAAGATTTAGTTAAAAACAAGGTTTTAGAATCAAATTTATGAGTGAAAATGTGATAATTTAAAAATCGTTTAAATAGAATAAGTTAAAGAAATAAAATGAATCATCATAATAATTAAACAAAAAGAAAGAACATTAAAATAATAAAATAATTAATTATGGGGTGGAACGCGTATGAGTTCCACTGGCCCACATATTGTGCACACACATATAGTACTGACAATATTATTATACAACCACAGTCCAAAAATAAAAGAAAGATAAAAGTTTACATGCCTTACTTACTACAATACAACCTACCCAAATCTTCTACTGAATGTAAGTCCGGTCAGCGGACTCTTCTTCGATCCTAAGCTGATGTCCACCTAGGGTTAAGATTTTAAAACAAATAAAAACGTGAGCGAAAGGCTCAGTAGGACTATATTTAGAAATTATTTGACTTTAAAACAAATTTCTTAAAATCAGATAAATATGTAGAAATGAACTGGAACCATCAACAAATAAATAATTAAATGAGAAATTCAATAAAATATAAACTTCCAAAAATAGTTCAAATGATTCAACCAGAAAGAATACCGTTTTTTTTTCTTGGGCAAACCATATGTGATTCACCACCGTAGTGGCCCAGCTGGGTTTCGGGACCTGCCCCTAAGGTTGTTCACTACACAACCCGATCTCTGATATGGCATCATGCCCTAAAATATATACATATACATCTCTCTGATTCATAAAATCTCTTCTTTACCAGATATAATCATTCATATTCATTATGAAGTTTATTATAAAATCCATCTCAATCCACTGTTTCAGAAAACAGATAAT
>CAMOHE010045254.1:8103-18788 GCA_946598075.1 Artocarpus hirsutus | reverse complement strand
TTTTATAGAAAAATTGAAATAATGTGAAACTTGGAGGAATATCACATAACACATGCATAAATAACATATTAAAAATTCAGAGCAAAACAAGATTCCTAGACAAACATATTGCAGTCGGATTGAGGAGAGAAACTGAAAAAATGAGTTCTTACCTCGAAACAATTTCTCTTCAAAACTCCTTGAATTAACGCCAAAAAAATTATGATATTTTTGACAAATAATAGCAGGGGAAATTTGAAAGGGAGAGGAAGAAAGATGAACAAGATGAAGAGAGAAAGAATGAGAGAGAAAGGGAGAACGTAAGAGAGAATACGTGAAAGGGAGAGAGAGAGAGAAAAAGAGTGTTATAAAATAAATTTATTTACGTTAAAAAAAAGAAACTCCCACTCTTTACTTTAATCAGAATTTTCTGATTAAATTCAAGACACAATTCGTGGAAGATGGAGAGGATTGAGGGAGAGTCAACGATTTCGTCACAATTACCATATTCTGCCTTCGTAAAATGGGAAACCTTAACAAATGCATTCCATCTATCAAAAGTCATTTGCTTCTTTACCAAAATTAAAGAAATCATTCCATAAATATGTCAATTATTCAAAATAAATCATCCAATCACATAATCAACCTTATCACAAATTTTGTGAAATTTCTGCTGACTGCTCGTCAGCTGTCATCGGCCTGCCGATGTCTCTCTTCGGCCTGTCGACCTCTGAAGTCTGGCCTATCGATAATATATCATTGGCTTGCCATTCCAAGGAGGGTCATTTTGGCCTACTGAACTAATTGGTCCGGCCTGTTGATCTGCCCTAGCATACAAAAATTATTCAAAACATTAAATTATCATAAAAAATATGATTAAACATATAACATTAATAACATGAACACTTGAGCATATCAATTCCACGTGAGCGTCACCTGCCATAACACTTAAAATGAAATGGTTAGCATAATTATATCATATATCATAACACATATCATAAATATAGAACTTAACGTCGTTATTAATATGACATAATCTGTTACATGAAAATTTGGCGGGTGTTACACTAAAGATTTGCCATAATAAAGAAGAATTAAACACAATAATATATATATATATATATATCAAACTATATTTTACTAAAAATTGCACTCGCATGTTAGTAACATTCAAAAAATCTTAGTGTGGTCTATGTCCAAGGGGAACAAACTAAAAAACATAGTCCTCCCATGATTCAACAAGTGCCAACACCCAATGTTCTCTTATATTGTATGGCACAAAGAATGTTTTCCCCTTCAGTGCTTGTAGTAGAAAGGCGACAAGATCCGTGGTGCACTCTGTAATATCATCATCTCTACCCCTTACAACACTTGAGATAACCACCAGAGATATGAAGCTAATTCAATGTGCTAAGTTTCCACACACATAGCATTCCATCAAATAACTACAATAAAATCAAAACACAAACTTATTTTCAAAAACAATATGATTCTACTTGATTTAAAAGAGCAAGAAATAACAATAGATCTATTGCTTGAGGGATACCATTATACAGCAAACTATAATTTCTTTAAAGTTGACGATTGAATTAATGCTTTTATTCTCCTTATAGATAGGCACGACATTGGCAGTGATCAATCTTGGTATCAATCAATCAACCATTGATCCATCTTGCAAGATAGCTAGTGCGTACAAAGCTATCGACCTAAATTCTTTTGGTAGTGAAGGGAAGGGAAGTGAAATGAAGGTAATGGCTCATTCACAACAAATTGAGAATCCTAAATGGGCTATTTCTGTACCTAAGGTTGTGACTCTTTGGCTTTTGTAACACCCTTTTTTTTTGGCTATGATTTCCCTCAATATCTCTAGATATGTGGCTAAGTGCTCGACTCATCTTAGGCATTGGAACAATTTCAATTAATCTTTTCCTCCATGCAACAATTCTTCCAATTGCAGATGTGTGCTTTTATCTTTTCAGCCATCTTGTGATGTAGAGTACTTGGCATATAAGTATGCTCTAATCCACTCCCAAAAGGTCCTGTTGTGTTTATCTTGCATATCTTGCAACCATTTCTCAATTCTTTCTCTTTTTGGGTTGGCCACTTCTAATTCCTTCATGTGAACCTCAATGAAAGGCTCCACTTCATTAGCATTGTGTAAAACATAAAAACAAGTTTGCTCCTATTCCTCTCGATTTACCATTGAAGGATTGCTAGTTTATAGTCTTCTAGGCTCAATGTTAATTTTCGTTGTTACCCCAATTTGTTCCACATTAGACAAGTACTCATAGTAAAATTCAACTGATTCCTCTGCTATATAACTTTTTACGATACATCCCTCTGACCAATTTTAGTACTTCACATAACCTTTCATAACCTTTATATATACTTCACATAACCTTTCATAACCTTTATATATCTTTCAAAATAGTATATCCTTCTTAAATACACCAGTCCGCATTACTTAACTTCACAAACTAAGTGAACCATTAGATAAACCATGATGTTACAAGAAAGTAGAAAATATTTTTTAAGCATGAACAAGGTTTGCACTACCTTTGGTTGTAATGAATGTAGCGTTTTGGATCAACTTCCTTGGATCATATTGGATTAAAGAATAAACACAACTGGATAATTGCAAATATTATATCCTTTGCCAGAACTCCTTGTAATCTAAACGATAGAAATTGTTGCATTAATACATGATAATTATGTGTTTTCTTTCCAATAAGTTTCAAATCCTTCGCTAATACCAACTTTTTAAAGTTTGAAGAATAGTCGTCTGGCGCTTTGAACGAAGCAAGTCATTCACAAAGTTTTTTCTTTCTCTTTCTTGATAACGTGTACTTCACTAGAGGTAAGTAAGTGTGGTTCTCTCTTTTCTTTGAAAACAAATTAGGCCTAATATTTATTTTTATGAGATCTAATTGTGCTTTTTAACCATTTTAAGTTTCACATAAAATGTTAAACAATGTGTAAAATATTGATTCATTAACATTTTTTCTCAATATGTATAAAATCCAAGTAGTGATGAACTAAAAGTGTCTTCCACTACAGAAGTTCATAGAAAACTAATCTCTTTTTCCAAGGTTCATCCATTTCTACCTTGTCCTTACTTCACTTTCTCTTCCCGAGTACTATTTCCACATTTATTACAATTTCAAATACTTATTCACCCGTCAAAGGTCAAGGAAGGTCTCTTTCTTTAGTGTTACCATCAAAAGCTTTCCTTTGTTTACGATAATGGTGATCTCTTGGCAACTATCTTCTTTGTCAAAGAAAAAGTATTTTCTTACTATTCTTTAACCATTTGTAAGATGTTTCATTTATACAAAGAAGGCAACCAATAGAACTCTACATCGAATAATCGAATAAATTTCCATATATAGGGAAGTCGATAATTCTCCATATCAACATTACCCACAAGCTCTTTTGGTTATCAATTAAAAATACAAAGTAAATATCAATGTCATTCCTCGGTTAATGAGGAACCAAAATCAATAAAGTCAACATTAAGAACTTCCGCTTCATACATATTTTTGGGGAGACATTGTAGTTGACATGTATTACAAGCCTAGTATTATGCCTACTAGTCATGTTACCATATGGGTTCATTCCATCTGCAGACAAACCAAAATGTAGATTTCTTGGATCCACACTAAATTTGGGACAATCGACTTCAAAAGTCTTCCATTGTCATGAACTCACCAGATGTTTAAGCATACCATCATCGACCCATTTGTCATGATGTTATGTCAAATTCTTAGCAAACTCTATGTTTCTGAATAAACGTCTTAAACGTGGTACCGATGGAATGTACCACAACACCTTCATCATCACTTCTGTCTTACTATTAGATGGTTTCTTTCCTGTCTTCCCTCTTGACTCCTTATAAACTGGCCCATTATTCAAGTCCTCATACTCCTTCCTATAAAGGACACAATCATTTTCACTAGCATCTTTTTCTTATACTTTATTCCCAATGTACTTAAAGTGTTCTCAGCTTTATATAAACTAATTGGTAATGTACTTTCCTTTAGTAGAAGTTTGCCTAGACTCCTTCAAATTCCATAATCCAAGTAAAGTGTAGAACTTTGTGAAATTTGTACACCCCTCATACACGGGTGTCAAGACATCATTCATCATTGTCTAAAATAATCATGGATGGTGTAAAAAGTGTTCTTATAAATTATTTACTATGTCAACCATATTGTCATGATTATCTATATTATTCTAATCCATAAATGGCTTTTTTCCATTACTACTCGAAGTTGGATGTAAAAAAATTCACTATAAAAATGCCATGTTTAGCAACAATAACTAATCTCATGTCGAAATAAATAACCTCTAACAATTTCAATTGAATGAGATCCATGTTTTTCATATTGAATGTAAGGACACCAAATTTTATCTCCTTGGACATATTTTTATAAAATAACAAAAATTCTTCTGCACCATCCACAAATCGTTTAGTCAATTTATGTTCCCATATCCATTTTCTATTCGTTTCTTAAATCATAAACCAGAATAACAATTCAATTATAAACAACTTCACAAATTTCATACAAATTAATCAACCTATATAATAATGAATCTAAATCTACAATAATTTTTACAAGTTAATTGTAATGCCTTAACCTCCGTGGGCCCATCTAGTGGGACCTTGGTATAGTCAGGTCTTACACTCGTTATTCGTACGTACTGTCTCCTCTAGGTACCTAGTTGCCCTCAGGGATTTCTTCTCGTCCCCTAACACTTGAACCCAATACATCGCTTGTTATAAGGTTCTTAAGTCAAGTTTAGTACTAATTGATCTTGAAGGTCAATTAGTACCAACACTTGACTTAAGAACCTTACAAGGAGGGAGGTCTTGGGTTCAAGTATTAGGGGACACAAAGAACCTTATAAGGAGGGAGGTTTTGGGTTCAAGTTTTGGAGGGTGCGAAGAAATCCTTGAGGGCCATTAGATGCTCAGAGTGGATAGTACATATGAGTCACAAGTATAAGACCCGACTATGATTAGGTTCTGCTAGGTGAGCCCATAGGGGGTTGAGGCGTTACATTACCCATACATTAATCATATCCATATGCCCACAAATTAATCATGCTTATCATATTTAAAAAACTGACAATATTTATAAATCTATAAATTAATCATACTAATTGATCCACAATCTAATCATATCCATAAATCTACGATAACTAATCATATACATAAATCTATAAATTAATCATAGCAATTGATCTATAATTTAATCATATATATCCATAAAATTCAATATGAATTATACTCATAAATTTACAAATCAAAATCCTAATCAGCAATATCAAAAAATAAAAATACCATGTAACTAAACACTTATAAGGGGCGGCGACAAATAGTAGCAGTGACAGAGAGGGGCAAGGACGAAGATGGGCTGTATTTTTGGATGTTTGGGTATGTTTTGAAGGGTCTTAGTTCGTGTTTTGTATTTTCTTGTGAGCTACAGGGAGGTTATTTAACGAAACTTTACACAATATTTTCTTTAGAAACTGTCATGAAATGGCAAATCTTACACAATGGTTTTTTAAAATATCATCATGTAAGCTTCCAAAAAAAACACAAACCTTGCACGATGGTTTCTATTTGAAACCATCATGTAAGATAAACATACAGGACGGTTTATAGCAAAAATCATCATGTATGCCTAGTTAAAAAGCGATCATAGAAAATGGAGTTTCTATGTTGGTTTTCATATTTTTTGTGCTCCACCGTGTTTTTCCCTCAAATAACACGATGGTTTTTAAAAAATGGTCAAGTAGTAAACATCGTGTATTGCACAATTTATACTAGTAGACCTTCGACTAAATTCAAAATCAATTCTAAAGTATAGTATTTGTGCTAGGAAGTTCTCATTAAAACATTTGTTGCATAACAAGGTTGTCGCATCGATGGATGAGGAGAACGTTTAAGCAACCGTTGATCAACATAACAGTTTCAAGGCTAGCTGCACTATTTAAGAAAAACAAGCTCCAATGTTATCTCATGATGAAGAGCCCGAAGAACATCAAGATTGCAACTCTTTCTGGATGATCCAATTAAAGGTGGGTATGCATATGTTGCTATTGGGGAGATGTGGTTGGAGAGTTTTCCAACTGATTTAGTCCTCGAAAGACTCTTAGAGGATGAAAACATGTTTATTAACATTACTACCCCTAAAATCAGAGCAACTACAATAACTTTTTCAACAATAGAGGCAACAACTATGGGTGAGCCGTGGAAGCTTCATTGCATGGCCAAAAAGCTTAATTAAAGTCATTGCAATGATTAAGACAAGTCAAGAACCTAGCCACGTTCCTTAAGATGTTGCAGTAAAAAAGCCAAAAAAAGAAAAGTGTTAGAAAACCAAGAGAGTCACAAACTAAGGTAGAATAGCATTAAGCGGTTGAGAAATAACAAATAGAGATTCTTAACTTGTTGTGAATGAGCCTCTATCTTTGTTTGACTTTTCTTCATTTCTTGATCCATTTAAGTCGATAGCTTTGTACGAGCATGGTATCTTGCAAAAGGGATTGCAAATTGAGGGCCTAATATTAGCAACAATCATTAGCAATGACATGCCTATTTATGTAAGGTACGAAGACATTCAATGTTTCATCAACTTTGGAAAAAAAAATGGGGCAAACTATATAATGATATACCTCAAGCAATAAATGTATCATTAATTGTTACTTCTTTATCTAAGTAGACTTGTAATGTTATTGAAAATAAGTTTGTGCATCATTTTCATTGTAGTGTTTTAATGGAATGTTGTGAACATGGTGGCTTAGATCAACGATTCGGCTTCATATCTCTGACACTTATCTCAAGCATTATAAGAAACCTACACGATGTCTTAGAGAGTATGCCATATCATAAGTCACCCTTTTTTTTCAAGCATTGAGAGAAAAATTATACTTTATGCCATATAATGTTAAGGAGCTTTGGATGTTGGTAGTTGTTTCACCATGAAAGGACCAATTATTTTGGTTTAATCCCCTTGGATGCTAACCACGTGAAGATTTTGTAGTACTTACTACCATGTAAGTGTCAATTTTTGTTGTAAAATACAGTTTGATATATACTACATTATTGTGCTTAATTATTTTTTTATTTTGATAAATTATTAGGGCCTTCAGTGATTGAAAGTTTGAAGTGGGAGTTAGTGTAACAATGAGACCAAATGGATAAACTATGTATACCTGCCACAAGTATCCTAGGCAACAAGGCAATTTCGAATGCCTTTTTTGTTTTACTTAGTATATGGAACATAATTTTTATTAATAATTATTTAGCTGCAGGTTCCAAAAAGGAATATTATATAAGTGATGATATACATGAGTTTAAAGTTGAGTAGGTAAATTTTTTAACTAGGTGTCTTAGGTATATAGTTAGTAGATTTTGCAGTGTAAATATATGGTTTTGTAAAAATTTTTTAGTTAAATGTATATTTATGATTTTAAAATCGATGCCTTGTATTAACACTGGATTGGCCACCTAGTAGGAAATAAAAAATTCAAGATATATATATATTTTTAGCCATGTTCCAACACAATTTTAGTGGAAAGACGATGGTGAAAGGTGCATCAAAAATCAAGCTACCATGATGGTTTTTATCAGAAACTGTTGAAAAAGATGCACAAAAGAACAAGCTACCACGATAGTTTAAAAAAAATCATCGTGGTAGCTTCCGAAAAATCCCTTACCTAGTAAGAACAAAAACTACATTCTACGACATTAAAAAACCGTCAAAGAAGCCCTTGTTGCTATAGCGACACTAGATTCGACAACGGTTTTTAAATCATTGTGAAAACTTTGCATGACAATTTTAAAAAGTCATGGAATAAAAAATTTTTAGTAGTGAATGTGTCAGTCCAACTAAACAAATATCTTTCTATGTAGACCCACCCAGTTGATGATGTCTATTACCCTCAAATCTCTTTACCCCTATAGCCTAGGGGATCTAGTATTGTATATTTAAGGTTTATGAATTAAAATAAACCAGTAAAAATGTAAAACAAGTACATATTGGAATCTATACTTAACTCACACAAGGACAGTAACATGGTCCTAGGTCTTAGTGGGGGCTCAACTCCCCTAACTGATCTTGCACAAGTAGTAACTGATCTAGACATGCTGCACGTCAATAGTAAACAAAAAAGATTAATTTATACATTGTATTTTGAAATGACAATGAATTAGGAGTTTAGAAGTTTATAAGATGAATACAATATAAAAAAACTCAATCATCATCACTCCTTGAGTAAGTAGTATGGTCAAAACAATTTTGTGTATCGTCTTTTTCCTTAGCTTCATGCTCTGATACCTTGTCATGAACATAGGTCTAGTTTGGAAACGCTTTTGAGACAGCCAAAAGCAGTTATTTTGGAAACTGAGGTCAAACTTGTGTTTGGTAAAAAAAAAAAAAAAAGTGGTTGTAGAGAGTTTTTGTGGTTCTCACAACAGAAGCCCAAAGTTGTTGGGAGGCTACTTTTGCTTTTAGCTTATGCAAACAGCAATGAGTTTTTTAATAAAATTTATTGAACATCTATTTTGTCCATATCTAGTTCGCATATTTCCAATAAAGTCCCTAATATGATTTCTGACTTTGGCATTGTCCTATTTCCTATTTTTGTTTTCCACGTTTCTTTTAATTATCATAATTTAGGCTACAATTTTTCATTATGTCTCCTTTTTGTTATTTTTTTATTCCTAAAATTTTTATATATACTCATAAAAAATTATAAATATATATTATAAATATGTATATGCATATATTTAAAATTATCTGCCATGTCTAATTTGGTCATTTCAAACCCACATAGCAATTGAGCCTTATTGGTTTGCCAAACACTATTATACAACTTTTAGAACTAATAGCACTTTTAAAATTACAGTTTTCTAGACACTTAACTGCTTTCATCCACACAGTTGGTAGCAACTTTTTCAAAAGCTACAGCATTACCAAACTGACCCATACTCCTCTAATATGTCATCGACTTCTATTGTTCATTATTGTCAATGAAATCCATGTCGTCCCTTGGGTCATTAGATAATTATTCTTTATTATTACTTGTTAATCTAATTATTATGATTTTATGTTTTGTATTTATTATTTTAAATGATTCATAATTAAGCAATTTGTTAATTTTTACATGGAATTTATTATTAGTTAACTACTACTATAATTACTTGTTAAATATTTAGATCATGTTTAATTGATAGGTTTGAACTACTATTTGAACATTTTCGTTACAGTATTTTCTATCATAGAGATTTAAATTTTTGTTCAAACTTTTGTATTCAAACCTATGAATCAAATTGGCTATTAATGTTTATAATACTCAACTTAGTTTTCTAATATTTCTTAAAAAAACTTGATTTCTAATAATTACTAATATTATTTCATTATTTTAAGTAACTTTTATTAATTACTCTATTTATTTTATTACTATTAAGTAATTTTTACTAACTTTATTTAGTAAATAATATTGATATTATTAATTATTATTTTTAATAATTTGATTTATTTATAATTATTGATTATACAATCCTACACCATATACTAACATCTATTATCACATTAATTAAAAGATATTATTAACAACCACCACATATTCATATCAACCAAAGTTAACATATTTAACATTACAAATAACATATTGAAAATAACCAAATTTGACCTATTTAACATAACATATTATAAAAAAAATATAAAAACATAATCACATATAATCAAAAGTAACATTTAAACGAATCTAATCTAATGCCTATTACATACAAAACTAACATACATACACAAATTACTTATTAAACTATTTTCAAAACTTATCTAATTAACCATATCCAAACTAAAAAATAAATACAAAAGCAACATAATCTAAATTTATCAAAACTAACTGCAGTAAAAAATTTCAAATTAACAACTAATCACGTTAACAATTAACTATTAAATTAACTAATCAAACTAGATTTAAAAAACCAAAAAAAAAAAAACAAAAAACTCACATTATAATCACCACAAACTGGGGAAATTACACAATGAAGGAGTAGCTATTGGTAGCAAACGTGGGCAAACAAAAATAGAGAGAGCAAAGGAGGGGGAGTGTAACGTCCGCCTAAATTTATGTAACGAATTATGTTATGATAGATAACGACGTTAAATGTTATATTATGATAAGTGTTATGATATATAATGTGATGGTGCTAACCATTTTATTTTAAGTGTTATGACAGGTGACGCTCGCGTGGAATTGATGTGCTCAAATGTTCATGTCATTAATGTTATATGTTTAATTATATTTTTATTGATAATTAAATGTTATGAATGATTTTTGTATTTAAGGACAGATCGGTAGGCCGGACCATTCAGTTTGGCAGGCCGAAATGTTTTCCTCAGAACGGCAAGCCGATGGTATATCATCGGTAGGCCGGACTTCAGTGATCGGCAGGCCGAAGATAGAGATCGGTAGGTCGATGACAGCTGATAAGCAGTTAGCAGAAATTTCACAAAATTATGATAAGGTTGAATTTGTGACAAGGATAATGTATTCTGAATAATTAACATAATTATGGGATGATTTGTTTAATTTTGGTAATGAAACAATTGACTTTTGAATTAATTGAATTAATGGATAAGTTTTCCATTTTTTTTAGAAGCAAAGTATGGAAACTCGAAACGTTCTTG
>CAMOHE010045252.1:2366-25493 GCA_946598075.1 Artocarpus hirsutus | reverse complement strand
AACTTTTGAATTTTAAAAACTAATCTCGAATCGAAGCTTGAAAACGATGTTTTTGTTGTTGAATCTCGTTCCTGAGCCTTCAATCTTCTAACCCGAAGCTTGAAATCGAAATTTGGTTCAAAATTTTAGAGAGAGAAGGAGAGAGAGTGAGAGTGGCCGAGAGAGTGAGAGATGAGAGAGAATGAAAGTGAGAGAGAGAGAGAGGGAAAATAAATAGAGGGAAAGAAAAAGTAGTTGCACAGGACTATGTGCATCAACACACTGTTTTTCAAATCAAATTGCTTTGTTAAAATTTTAAATTGACAATTAAAAATAATTTAGAATAATTAAAATTCATTAAAATAGTAAAATAATACAAGGTTACTTAATTTGCACAAAATAATCAAATTAAGTTTAAATTACTTATTATGGCACACTAATCCACCATTTAGCACTCTAATTACATTTAATTAACTTTGGGGTGTTACAATTATATAGAAACCTAGAGTGCCTACTCTCTTTAAAATTAAATTCAAGCATAGGAGAGATTAAGATCACATAATTTATACATATAACATGATCATAGACTTGTAAATTTATGTAAAAACTTTGGCATTGATACAAATTGTTGGACAAATAGTACGCAATAGAATTTTAGAATTTTTATAGTAGAGTATTTTTCAAAACACAAGTTTGACACACTATATGTTTAAATTAACTAGATCTTACTAACCTCTAATTGCCAAAGAACTCTCGTAATTCGTGAAGAGAAGTAACATTTCAAAAAAGCCTCAACCAACTAGTCTTCTTTGCTATTCTCTAGCCACGATTGGAGTGAGTGCGGGCTCACATGTACAGCTCTTCCATCAAGTGACTCTCCTTCCAACCAATTGAGAGAACACAAAGCTAGTGTTCGTGATTTGTGAACAAGAGCTCTCAGGGAGTTGCAGAATCTTACTAGCAGAGTTTCACTCTTAATCTCTCAACTAATCTAAATAATAGTAAGACTCACTCCCTTTTTATAGAGGTTGGGTCCAGGAGTCAGTCCTTATTAGATAATGTCTCAAAATTCAAATAAGAATCAAATTCGGATCAATATCTGATGAAATCCATGTGAAAATGCATGATTCCTTAATCGCGCGATTGGCATACCGATATGTCTAACCAGCATGCCGAAATTGCCCCATCGGTAGGCTGAACTTGAGGATCGGCATGCCAAACTGCCAATTAAAATCTTAACGAATCTTTTATTTTCCACCCAAGACTCTATAGGATAAAGTATTAGTTTTAATTCAAACAACCCAATAGACAAGTTATCTAATTAAAACAACTTTATCTAGATAATCTCTAGGAAAATAAATGAATTCCTAATAATTCTACAAGTTTATCTTGAAATAATTTATTCAAAATTAAATCAACAGATAAAAAGACAAGAATTTTCTGATCCCAATAATTCAATAAGTTTATCTTGAATAAATTTTGTCACAAAATTAATTCAACTGATAAATAAACATGAATTATTTGATTCTTTTGAATTTCAATCAATCTAATATTTCTGACATAAGTCACCAATTATTGAAAAAGCACACCGTATTGTTATAAGATTTTGTGAGCTAGCAAAGGGGACCAAATGGACCTATATAGTTCAAGCTCTCGATAATTATGAAACCCAATATCCCATATACACATTTCATAATTATCAACTCCAACACTACTCCACTAAAAGCTTGGAGCTGCACTCTCGAACTCTATAGAATTACGAAGCCTGTATAGCTAAGTCTCCATGACATATCATAGTGTATCGTTTCCCCATAGGATTATCCATAATCGGCTTAAGGACAAGTTCTGTCTTACCTTCCCGATTATTTTTATCCTACGTTCCATTATCTCACCATTGGAAAACTTACCATCTAAAGACAGTATACCATTTGGTTACACCTATATATCCAAATGGTTGGGCGCTCCAGTTTTCCAATTACAGGATAATGCATATAAGAGGATATCACTACTCCTAAAGAGGAGCTATGGATTCCATATCTATGAATAACAGGTTTACGTCATCAAGAGTCATGCCTCCAATGTACTGGCATGCATACCACTATTAAGATGTGGGTGTCACCCTTTGGTACATCAAAAGACACAAGTCAAGACAATAGGCCCACTACTCATCTCAGGATTAAAATGCAATACAAATGATTGTCTAAAGTGAATCGATTTGCTGAGACAGAATTATTAATCCAAATCAATTCACTTTACATCTTGATCCAACATATCATCACTTATGACAACATACCAATGTTTCTATTCAGAGAGTCTACCTTCGATGGTTAAGGCAAACCATCTCCTAATAGGGTATAGACAACATAACAATCTTTACATGAATAAAGTGCCCAACTTTATTCCTTCGATTGTGGATCTTATGATTTAGACTGTCACCTTAAGAACCGTGTCTTCCTCATAATTTGTCCATCATATGCCCAATTCTTAAAGGTTTAGACTGACGTCTTAGACTATTGTTTACTTAATATACATTCAACAAGTATGAACGTAAAGAGGACAAGATTTGGTATATAAATAATAAATAAATTCTTTATTGATAAAAATGTCTCTAAAAACATATTACATTTTAACTCTTTAGGGCATACACGTCTAGCATGACTCCCCTAGGAGCTTGTTGAATTTTGAGTTAAGAATTATCGTTGTAAGGTTATCATATTTTCAAGGTTTTGACATATAAACACATTTGTATGCTTTTACATGATTGTGTTATCTTACTAAATTATTATTGTATGTTTGCTTATGTTTGGTATATGATTCTTAATTGTAGATTAAAAATGTCTAAAAACACTTTATCTGCGATACTTGACAAAATCAATTAATCGGAGAGAATTATAATGATTGGAAACAGAACTTGGATATCATCCTTTCTTTTGAGAAACTGAAATTTGTGCTGACAACCCCTTGTCCTCTCGAGCCTATAGGAGACTCCACTAATGAACAATTCCAAGCATACGATCACTGGAAAGATGCAAACAATCAGGCATGCTGTTATGTTATAGCTAGCATGAACAACGTACTATAGGCTCAACATGAGGATTATGAGACTATTAAGCAGATCTTAGATAATCTAGAAGACATGTTTGGAGAGCAAGCCTTAACTAAGCAGCAAGGAGCGCTTTGAAAACTTTTTAACTATAAGCAAAGACTGGGGACATCTGTAAAGTAGCACATGATGTTGGTCATGGGTTACCTCGCTGAGGCACAAACCAATGGAGCCAACATTGATGCTGAAACTCAGATGACTATGGTCTTTGAGACTCTATCAAAGGAATTTATTTCATTTTTAGCTACATTTAATTTGAGTAGTAGGTGAGTTATAACCTTAACAGAATTAATGAAACAGTTATAGGAGTTTAAACTGCTGATCAAGGAGTCTCCTGCGGGTGGAGAGGCCAATTTAGCGGTTGCTTTTAGTTCTAATCCCAACTCTGGGAATGGAAAGAAACAACAGGCCAAGAATGGAAAGTCTTCTATTCCAACTAACAACAAGAGCAAGAAGAAGAAGAAGAAGATCCCAAAGAAGCTTAAGTACTTCTTTTGCAGGAAGGTCAGGCACATCAACAAGCATTGCAAGGACTTCCTTTTCAAAGGAGGTAGGTGTAATCTTCTGTATTTAAAAACTTGTTTAGTTGAGGAATTCAGTGACATTTGGGTCATAGATTCTAGTGCAACTAATCATGTTTGTGTTTCTCTGCAAGGGTTCAAAGAAACAAGAAGTTTGCTTTACGAAGACTTCACGCTTCAGATGGGCAATGGATCTTTGGTCTTAGCGGAAGCAGTGGGAGATGTCCATCTTTATTTTGATAATTATAGATATTTAATTTTGCGAGATTGTTTTTATGTTCCTCAATTTAAAAGGAATTTAATTTCTGTAGCTTGTTTATTTAAAACTCTTATTTGGTTTCTTTTAATAGTAAAGTGGTGATTCGTAAAAACAAATCTTTTATTTGTTCTAAATGGATGCAAAATAATCTATGTTTTATCAAACCTAAGATGGACTTACTGCTTAATGCTGTAATGAGTCCCTAACTTGTATTTGTCAAATATTGAATGCAGAGACTTCATGCAATTAATGTTTGCTAGAGAAGATAGCGGGAGAGTTCTGAAGTACAATCTGGAGAGAAATGAGACCACTGTTCTTGCGAGGATGGCTCCTTCTTTGTCTTCTGTGAAGGCTCGTTGGGCAGGTGAGCATCTTCACAATTTAACAATTTTTTTTCACACATGTGTTACTTTCTTAGCCAAAAAAAAGGTTGTCTTGCTTAAAAAATCCGTAGACATCAGCTTGAACGAAGCATATGATATACTATATTTTTGGATAAGATGTAAGCGTCGAAATTGGACTCCTAACTTCAAAGGATATCCTTGCTAGCAAGTCATTTTTATCCTTTTTCTAAATTAATTAATTTTTCAATTAGGGTGTTTGGCAATGGTTAGAACCAACTAACCAACTATATTATAATACTATCAGCAACTACAGTAAAAAGCAAAAAGTTATTATTAAAGCTCTCACATGTTATAATTTCTTAACAAAAATTTTTAGTTTTAATCTGTTTGTCAAACACCCCAAATATATCATAAATAAACCAGTGCTATACAGCATGGGATGTATGCTTGCTATTTTAATCATATTCATGACTTTATGCGCCTAAAAATCTCATGGACGCCCTAAAAGAATCTAAGTGACAACGAGTTACTAACAACTATCATGTATACTATAATATATATATACACACACATATATAGAACAATCCTATTTAATTCTATAAAGTTATAACACCACTACTTACAAGACAGTAAAACTTAATTTAAAAATTATACTACATACTACACTAGGGCCTACATTTTTGTGAGTTGTGGGGTTATAATCTATAAGGATAAAAAGGATTTTTCATAGATATACGAAAATTTTTTGAGAGTAATAGCACAAGAAAGTAGATATTTTCAACCACTAATAATATTGAAAAGAAATATTGAATAGGGGTTAATGACTCTACATACGTTAAAAAAAAAAAAAAAAAACTCTCAATTTTTTTTACTCAATTGCATAAATTCATTTATGTTACATTGAAATATTTTATTATTTTGTGCACACTGATAATAGGATTGGTTGCACTTCATTGTTAATGATAATATAAACTAATCCTTTTAGAAAAATGCTAATATAAACTAATAATATAGGTTGAGGAAGTATTGGCTAAAAGGAGAGCAAGCAGGAACTTTAGAGGTGCTTGCCATTTTTCATGGATTTCTTGAAAATATTAGAACCAACGATAATGGCAAGCTTTGGGTGCCGATCCAATGCCAGAGGTCCATTTACGCCCTCCGATTTACACTCGACAATAAGAAAATTCATACTACAACTTCCAATCCCAGCAAACATTCATTACTTGCTTCACTTTGGAGGTTGGCCTCATGGAATAGTTGTCAAGTATAGTCACGATGGTAAGATCATGAAAATATTAGAGGATAAATGGGGTAAATTTGTTAAATCAGTCAGTGAAGTAGCGGAAATAGATGGAAAATTGTGGATCAGGAGTTTTTATATGTCTACAATTGTAGTTTACAACTTGGATTGAAGCAGAGGAATGCCAGGTAGGATTATTGGTTGTATTCCGACCAGCTTCTTAAATACCAATAATCCTTTCTGAGTATTATTGGTTGTACTCACGAGCCTGTTGATGATTGTTTTTAAAAGGTTCCTCTTTCTGCTAATGTATTAGTGGATTGTTAGGCTTTTAATGCCTTCTTGTGTGATGCTGCCATTTGTTATGATAAATGCCCTTAAAGTATGTGATGTTTTATAAAATTACATATTTATAAATAAATAAATAAAGTGAATTTTTCATTATATTTGCATCCATGTATTTTGAATACTTTATTGATATCATTAAAGTTTTATAATTATTTATATAATCTTAAATATTGTATATAAATGTTATATAAAGGAGGATAATATTTAGTGATGATAATTAAAATGATCAGTAATATACAATAAATTATTATAATCAATTATTCAATTAAAGTATGAAATCTTTAATTGAGTATTACTAGTGTAGGTCATTTCTACTAAGAATGGAATAGTCATATCTAAACTTTAATAGAACGAGTCATTAAAAGAGTGTACTGTATATAATAAGATTATGTAAGACCGGGACGATGTAATATGAATTGCTAATTATATCCATTAAATACAGCAAATACTAATCACATTGACCAGTTGTCATATATGAGATGATATTGAGCGTAAGTTAATAGCAAACTCCTGTTTATGGAATTATGTCTCTTGATTTACTCGGTACGGATTTAAAAATTTAATCATATCCTTTGTATTTTAGTCGGGAATGTTAATTTTGCAAGATGAAATCTATTTCTTCTTTAACAAGAAGCATATAAATAATTCTGTTGAGTATTGATTCGGATCTTAAATAATATGAGAACTCAATTCGTAATTAAGTTCATGAATTTGTTATTCATTAAAGAATCAATGACACTCAAGGATAAAGAAGTAATTAGAAAAGTTAATGGATTTTACCTAGTTCTAATTATGAATTATTTATAGAGAATCAATTTATATGTAACTAATTATATCTATAATTTTAATAGTACAATTCTAAGTTTTTAGTAGAGTAACGTTGTAATTAATAAAAGAGTTATATATTAATTAAATAGTTTAATTAATAAATTGGTTTTATTGGAGCTTGAAATTATCGGTTTATTGGTCCCCTCACCGTCCTTGCAAACATTGTTTGGGCAAGTAGAATTATTGTTTTAATTATAATTCTAAATTAAATTTCATATATAATAAATTAATTGTGAATAAATTTTATAAGTATTAAATAATAAGATTATCTAATAACAAATAATAATTAATTTTGAAAGACATACAGTAGGTGCCACCTACTGTGTTTGGCACATACAAGCACAAGGAAAAGTTCCTTGTGTAGTCCAAAGCTTGTTCACCAAGTTTCCATATTTAGGACTTTTTAGTTTTAGATAAATATGTTTTAAATCAAAATTCGAAATTCAAATATGGAAACAAATCAGTTTAGGTAACAGACAGTATTCCTTCATGTACTATTTGATGATTAGCTCCATAACTACAAAGAAATTCTCTATTTATAGCACCATAAGCAGAATATGGAAAGGGAAACTTGTGTCTTTTGTTTTAATTAAATATTTGATATTTAAAATTAAAATAAATGTTGGTTCTAGAATTAATTGGGTCCTTCATTCTCTATAAACATAAGACTTCTCTATTCCTTTTATATATAATTGAGAGTCTTAGAGAAACTATAAAAACTCTACCAAAACCTTTACATAGGCGTGTAAAAACAAAAAGAGAGAAGAAGAAAATTTCTTCATCCTTAGACCTGCTTTGCTCATGTGTTTAAGATTAGTAGGTGACAAAAGAGAGCGAGTAAGCTCTTAGAATCCCTTAATTCATTCTATGCCCACTCATACATTCATCTAGTGCTGAAGACTATGAGAGGAAGGCTTTGGTCTCATATATTTATTTAGTGTTAAATTAATATAATTTATAGCATGTTTTACAAAATCTTTGAGAAATTTTTGTTATATACATTTTGCACATTTACCACATTTTTGCTATTTTTGCCAAAATCTTTAGAAAACCAACACCATTTAGTAGCTTGATGAGGAAGTGGTTGTTAGCCTAAGAATAGCTACCCAAGAGGGGGGTGAATTGGGTTTTTGGATCTTCTAGATGATTACTCAAACAACAAATGCACAAGCAACTATAAATGCCTAAAATTAAAGAGATAAAGGAAAAAGAGATACAAACACTATTTATAGTGGCTTGGTAAAATGCCTACATCTACTGTTGCCGAGCAAGACCTTCACTTGACCTCTTCTACTATTTTGATCATTTTTTCGGCATGATCACTCCAATTACAATCCAATGACTTGTCTACCCAAGGCTCACCATAAGCTCTTACAATTCACCAATTTTATGAAGATTGGCTAACCACAACAACCCTAAATTTCACAAAGGCTTCAGACCTAATTTACTCAGTTTTATAGGTATTTGAAAGTTTAAGCTCACTTCTCATAACTCCTAGAAAGGCTTAGAATGCAAGACGAAGTACAATAGGAGATGATTAAGCATACAAAGAGAATTTTTAACAAGTTTGGCTCAAGAATAATTAAAAACAATGCTGAAAATGTAGAAATTGATACAAGGATGTTTCTTAGTGTTCTTAGGTTTTAACAAACTAAAAAAATGAGACTATTTATAAGCTAGAGTCCAAAACTAGTTGTTTATAGCTGTTTGAAGCGCATTTACGACGGCTAAAAAACTAGTTGTTAGGCAGCATGTTTGGCCACACTACTACCAGAAACCAGACCCTTCTGGGCTAGTGCAGTCGATAGTAGTGCACTAGGCGCGATCGACCGCGCCTCTAGCAGAAGCTTAGACACCAATTTTGTTTTAAAAATTTGAAGAAATTTTTATAAACTAATTTATTTTAAAATGGATTTAAAAACATTTTTAACACTAATCTTTTGGTCTTGAAAAATTTGTAGTAAGTAAGAACAAGTAAGAACAATTTTTACAAGACTTTAAAAATTATTTTCCATAATTTAAAGATGATCATTAAAATGCTTGAAATCATTTTAAGTTTAAAATCAATTGAAAATTTAATTTTTTAAGCCAATTGAACTTGATAAAAATTTCATGAATGCTCTACATCATACAAGATTAAAAATAAAACATAGACCCATTCTTCATGCTTGTTGATGCCACTTCTTACAACCTCACACTCTTAGTAAATTTGATCTATCTTCTTGTTAATTTCTTCCTAGATTTGATGAATTTCTTCCAAGTATCTTGAGATGCAAAAGAAAAAAATTACTAAATTGCTTTACACACTCAAGATAAATTATTAGCACTTAAGCAATTAATTGTTTGTTCTCATCAAAACAAAAATAAATATTGCATTTGAAACCTTAAAGCTAACATCAGTTGCTTCTATAGCCACTGTAGTATGGCATTTCCGTTTTGGCTTTTGAATCTTCTTCTTAAAATAAAAATACATAAATATTGTCCCAAAACCTACTGAATAACTACACATATTTATATACAGTTCTTTCTTCTATCTTTCTATAGATGGCATATCAATTTGCATAGAAAAATCCTTTTCATATGCATGACATTAAAATCCTACCACTCACAAAGTAGTTTGCCTTAATCATATATATACTGTACCTTTTAAATTAGGACCCATTATTTTTTAATAGGCGTTTTAACCTCACAGGGTTAAATAACATTGCTCATATATTTGTTTTCTATTTTTTTTGCCTCCTGCAAGTTGGGTTGGCTTTTTATATTTCGTGCCTTGATATTAGTACTTGATCCTCTTTTAAAAAAATTGTAGTTTAAACTAAATTATTTTTGTTCAAATCTTTAAAACAAACAAATGCTTAGCATCAAAACAAATCTGTGATACTGTCTAAAAATATGTAGCCAGTTTGATTCATAGGTTTAAAAAGAAATCTAAATGGTATTTGAAAATAGGGCTGGAACTAAGATTTGAACTTAAAATACTTTAGTAATTCCTAAATATTATGAGAAAAAAATGTGATAAAATTAATCTAAACCAAAACTTTTTAGTTCGAACTGGTACTATTTCGAAATGCATTCTTAAATATTGAGAAAAATACCATAGCAAAAAGGTTTGAATTGATTTAGACCTACAAAACAAACAATAGGATGTTCAATTGGTAGGATAGGCTTCTAGAGCAATTTTATTTTTTAGATTTTATTAAATGATTTTACCTTTTCTTGTAATGTAATGTAATTAATCGTTTAGAAATAGGGGAGGTCTATGGTGGAGAATGTTTTTATTCTCCATTTGTAGATAACAATCTAAAAGATTACTATAATCTCATCAAGGCTTTTATGTGGTTCTTGTTCATACGGAGTGATTACGTAAACACACTAGATACAAAATTCAATAACATAATTAATACCTAATTAATTTTCAAACACGGATTAAGTTTCAAATTACAACATTAAATAACACAATTAATACTTATTAATTTCCAAATAAAAATTCACTTCACAATACAAAAAAAAAAAAAAAAAAAAAGAAACTTCAACTAAAACCCAAATTCTAGTGTCGAGAGGAAAACTACCGTCAAGAGTCCTCATTGTCCTCAACCCTTTGTCACTTCTAAAGCACTCAGACTATAAGTCCGTTTCTTTCTCCTCCTCCTACCTTTCTTTACCTTTGAGGATGATGACCACAAGTATGACGATTTCTCTTGCCACTTGCTTAACTTTGACAAGCCAACTGCCAACATTCCAATCTCTTTTCACCGCAACCTTAACAATCTGCCGTTGCTGAGAATGCATGTGGTCAACTAAAGATCATCGATGGAACATCTAGCGATGACAGTAAAGGTTAGGAAGAGTCTAATTTGGCAGCTGGTTGGGGAATCGTCGATGAGCAGAGGAGTATCGGTGGACAGTCTAGGATGAACTCGTCAAGGTAGATCTTGTTCTAGAGTTGGAGAGAAGCTTGAGTAGCCTAAGTAGCTTCAATGGTAGCCCGACAAAGTAGATGAGTGACGAGAGAGAAATAAAGAAAGATTTGAGTGAGATGGATTTTTTAAAAGAGAGATAGGATTTGACAAAACAAGGAAAAAAAAAAAGAGAGACTCAGATAATGCATAATCAAGTCTATATTTTAACTTTTGAAACCATGTCATGTTGTCTGTCATATTACAATTTAACGGTTCAAAGAGAATTCTCCATTAGTGGAGAATATTATTACCCTCCACCGTCGATTTTCCCTTAAAGGCATGTTAAAAATCCCATATTGTATTATGTTGTATTGCTTGCATTGTATTATATTAGTATTATACATTACATTATTTGGTTTTGCACCGTATTAACATATATTACATATATAATGTTTGTTTTACAACTGTATTTACTATATTTGTACTATATTAGTATTTAAACTTTAAACATAGTAAATTTGGGTCATGGTTCTGGGGTCAAAATTTAAGACTACGTCAAAGTTAGAATTTGGGACTAGGGTTAGGGTGGGGATTGGGGACCAAGGACGGGATCGAGATTCAAAACTAAGGTTGGGGTTAGGACCAAGATTCGAGACCAAGGTCAGGGTCGGGGTAGGGATTCGAGACCGGGGTCAAGATTAAGATTTGGTATTGAGATCAGGGTAGGGATTCAAGACTAGGGCGAGGTTAGGATTCAATACTAAGGTTGGAATTGAGATCAGGATAGAGGTTGGAGTTGGGATAAGAAATCAAGGTCAAGGTTGGGATTCAAGGCTAGGGGGTCGAGATTTGAGACCAGAATCAAGGTCAGGATTCAAGACTAGAGTCGGGATTAGAATTCGAGACTGAGGTCAGGGTCGAAATTTAGGATCGGGATCATGGTTGAGATTTATGACAGGGGTCAAGGTCGACATAAGGATTTAGGACTAGGTTGAGTTCATGTTTTATGATTTGGGGTCGGATTTAGGATTTGGGGTCAAACTATAGCACCCACGTAACATAATCCTAAAAGATCCTTCTAGTTACATTAAGTAATGTTACATCTTACCTTTTTACTTATGTTAACCTTAATATGTCATTCAAAAAGAGTATACAAATATGGGAAATTTGAACTTCTAAAAAGTTTTAACTAGTGAGAATATCAAAACATATGTAATACACCCCAAATGACTGGCTAAATATATACAATATAATACATCTTTTAAAACTAAGTTTAGCCATGTACCATATATAATCCTTCTGGCTCGCCAAAATGCATATATAATAAGACCACAAAATAACAAGTTAGTTAGTCAATATACGTTAGTCTCAAGCATCGAGAGTACGCAGCCAACCATCTAGTCCTCAGCTAGTACTAAGATGTGCCATTATCTACATCACCATAAAATTGAGTCAACTAATGCCTAGTAAGTAGAATTATACAAGCATAAGTAGCATTTGAATGAATGAGCTCAATTAATATATGTTTACTCTTTAACTTTTCACTTTATCATCCTTTCATTTCATTGACTCTTCATTGTATCTTTCATACTCTTAACATAGTTCGTACACTGTTTAGTATTTCCTAGAGGGGGAAGTATTACATCCTAGATGCTTAAATCATTGGTGTCCCAAATGCTTAACATCTCACATGGCATCCCAGATGCATAATCATTGTGTCCCAAATGCTTCACATCTCACATGGCATCCCAAATGCCTAATCATTGTGTCCCTGATGCTTAAAAGTTTCACATCGCGTGCCAGATGCTTGAAGTCCTATCATAACTCACCAGTATAATCAATTTTACATTTTTCATCATTCTTTACATGCTAGCATATGTTTGAAATTTCAACATGTAATGCAATATACATAACTTTCACATATCAATTCACAACACTAAGTGCACAACAATTATAGTAATAGAGGTGAAATTCTACTTATTTTACTCAATGAGACTGTCAATAAAGCTCTCGTGGGGTCTAGTGCTTCACACCTCTGAAAAATTGAAAATTTCTACTTATATTTCCACCAATCCGACAATAACTAATAATCAAACATTAACGAGCTCATTTTCCTATTTTAAATATTTATTCTAAGTCTAATCCTTACAATTAGCTTCACTTTAACCTCTTAAATTACAAAATATATCAAAATTATTCAATTGAACTTATGGTTTGAAAATACTAAAAAAAATGGACTCTAGGGGTCTGAAACCCCCTAATTAGGCCAAGGGCTAGTCAAGGTAGCCCTATCCATGCACACGAGCTACCATATAGGCTACATGCAGGCCCTGTGTGTATGCCTTGTGCATAGGTTGCTGGCTTGGCACTGCCAGCAAGCCCGAGGGGACCATTTCAACCTCCTTTTGGGCTCCTTTTGGCTCGAAATGATCCAAATGTCATCCTAAAAATTTTGCCATTATTTCCCATTATTTCCCCTTATATTTTAAGAATACCCAAAGCTTAATTATATCTTGAAACACCAATTTCCAAGCTGTGAATAAATTTTAAATTCCCAAAATGTTAAAACCATCATAAACCGTAATATCTCAGGAACCAGGTTTAGTTTTATGAATATAACTCCTAAACCAAATTGAATTTTCTAAAACCATTTTAAGGAGATTTAAATAACATATAGATGAACATATTCTCAAAATTTCAGCTTCAAAGGAGCCTTTTAGCCTAGAAACAAAGGCAAAATCTAAAGCACTTTGAAAATTTACCTAATTTTGGACAGCCACTAAAAACAAACTTGAAACCACCACTTTCTAATTGAATTCACTTAAATCCTTTTATAGGGGTGTTCCTGACATATTATAGGCCATTAGGGTTAAATATCTCATCAAAACTTAAAGGAAAACCTTTTGAACTAACACTAAATATCCTATATACTAAAACAGCCCATTACTTTGAACAAGTTAGATTTTTCTTGTGATCAAAACTTGACAAACCACCAAGGAATTTTCTTTTTCTATCAAAACATAGATGAGAAATGAAGTTTTAGAGCTTGGAGAGTTGGATTTAGAGTTTTTAGGTCTAAATATGACATCTAGTTGCTTATAAGCTTTTTAAACAACCAAGAACACACCTTAAATTACTTCACCATGAAGTGGCTTCACCTTGGCTAGCTTAGTGTCCTTATTTTAGCATACTCACCTCCTTAATGAGGTGTTAAACATTCATACCAAAGCTCAAGTACAAATTAGGTCGTGGCTAATCATTTTGCCTACTAAATTTGGTGCATATGCTCACATCGAAATTTCGATACACTACAAACTTTATCTTTGAGTTCTTAAACTTAACCGTTTGTTATCAAAACCTTATCTATTTCTCTAAAACTCTTCTATAAATAATCAAACATGGAATAATAATTCTAAGGCAACTTACAACCCGACAAATACCCTAATCATGACTTAAAATCCAAACATCAAAAATTTTGTAATTTAGGGTTTTCTAGAGCATTCTAACTAAAAAACTTGCATGAAACTCATGTCCTCCACTCATTATTGTTTTCGTAGCTATACATCATCATCATAAGAGATCTCACATTGTTAATGGATCCTTTTTGTTAACAAAACTTATACTAAAACTCTCCGTTTAGGTCAAAAGTGACCGTTTTCTCCTAATTTTGTACCCTATAGGTATAATTGAGCTCTTTTATCCATTAAATCCATTGTAAACCTTGAACATCATTATTACAACTTCCTTTCTATCATAACACTTACTAGATTTGCCTTCAAGAAACTTGTCATACTATAATACATTATCTATAATATAGTATTTAATGTGCATACTATCAATATGATGATGCATTTAACATACAAATCATATGCATATCATCATAAAATAATGCAATGCATTAGTCAATGCATATGTGAGAATTTTGGACATCACACAAACTTCAAGACAGGGGTTAGAGTTAGGATTTGGGACCAGAGTTGGAGTCGAGATTTAGGTCGGTGTTAGGGTTAAGATTCAGGATCAAGGTCAGGGTTGGGATTCAGGGTTGGGATTTGGGACCAGGGCTGGGTCAAGGTCAAGGTCAAGGTCAAGGTCAGGATTCAAGGTTGGGATTCAAGATCGAGATTTAGGACCAAGGTCGAGGTCAAAAAACGAGACCAAATCAAGATCCAAATTCAAAACTGGGGACAGGGTTGGGATTTGAGACTGGAGTCAAAATATGGATTCAACACTGGGGTCAAATTCTGGATTCGAAACGAAGATCGAGGTCGATTAGGTAGAGATAGGGATTCAAAACCAGAGTCGCGTTTGGAATTGGGATTCACGATTTAGGGTTGGCATTAGGATTTAGGACCGAGGTTGGGGTTTGGATTTGAAGTTAGGGTCAGGATTCAAGATTAGGGTCAGGATTTGAGACGAGGCTTGGGTTGGTACTTAGGACCTAGGTCAGGGTTGAGATTTTGGATCAAGGTTAGGGTTAGGGTTAGGATATGAGGTCGGGTCAGAGTTAGGATACGTAATTTAAGGTCCAGGTCATAATTCAACTTGGGTTGAGGTTAGGGTTGGGATTCGAGACTAGGGTCAGGGTCAGAATTAGAGACCAGAGTTGCTGTCAGGATTCGAGACGAGTCGACGTAGGGATTCAGGACTGGAGTCGGGGTCAGGATATGGAACCGGGATTCAATATTGGGATCAAGGTCAAGATTCGAGCTTTGGGGTCAGGGTTGGGATTCGAAGTCTAGGTCGAAATCAGGGTCGGGGTCGAGATTCAAGATTTGAGTCCAAGATGGGATTCAGGACCAAGATCGAGGTCCAGGTAGGGGTCAAGATTCGAGACCGGGGTCGGAGTTGGGATTCAAGATCTTGAATCTTGACCCCGACCCTAATCCTAAATCTCAACCTCGGCCCTAACCTTGGTCCTGAATCCTGATCCCGATCTTGACCTTGAATCTTGACCTCAGTCTTAAATCTCGACCCCAATCTCTGTCCAAAATCTTGACCCCAACCCTAGCACCAAATCCCCACCCCAACCGCGACCCGACCTCGAATCCCAACCACGACTCCGGTCTCAAATCTCAATCCCGACCCTGACCCTAGACCTCGGTCCCAAATCTCAACCTGACCCTGACCTCAAATCCTGACCTTGACCCTGACCCTAACTTCAATCCTCGATCCCAAATCTCATTTTAAAGCTTCAAATTCCATATCAATTTTTAATATATTTTAGATATTTGGTTGGTTTATTAATACATACTTTTGATTTAAATTATATAATATGCTCTAATATGGAGATTTTTGGTCGTATTTGATATTATGGCCTGTATTGTACTAATTTTTGATTTCGTATTAAATAATACAATATATGGATATGACCAAATATTATATTATTTTTAAATAATACAATACACAGTGTTAACGCAGCCTATGGAACGTCCCCTAAAAATATTACATAGCTTCGCATACCAAATATTATATATAATATACAGTGTTAATGCAGCCTATGAAACTTGCCCTAAAAATGTTATCATAGCGTCGCACATACTTTTCTGCGTCTTTATCAATTTTTCTCGTACATATTTGACTCGGATCAGCCATTCAACCACCAAATATCCAATTACATGAACGCCTTCTTTCTACCTGCTACCATAAACGTGCACGCCCACCCACCCACTCCCTGGGTAGGGAACGTGTACATTATTTCGAAAGCACCACAACTTAAGCTTCCAAAAGGCGACATTAATTTCATGCACCGACTCAAAAACCTTAACTTAACAAACACTCTCTCTCGCCGGCGACGATGACTTTCTCAAGAGTTCTGACTGGAGGCTTTCTCCTTTTAGCTCTGTACTGCGCAACAGACCCATTTAAGCACAGCGCGATCTCGGAGTTTCCCGACTTCGAGACTTACATGGTCGACCTTTCGCCTTGGTCTGATCTTCCGACGGAGAAAGACCACGAGAATTTGCTTCAGAAATCGGAAATCAAGTTCCTTAACCAAGTCCAAGGCCCCGAGAGCATTGTTTTCGATCCCCTTGGCCGTGGACCCTACACTGGTGTCGCCGATGGCAGAGTTTTATTCTGGAATGGTCGCTCTTGGACTGATTTCGCCTACACTTCCCCCAATAGGTGAGATTTTGGTGATTTTTTTTTTTTTTTTTGAAGTTTTTCTGGATTAATTGTTGATCACAGCGTTGGCTAAAGTGGAAGACAAAGTAACTGAAGCTGCTGGGATTAGCCCAGCGGTGAGGAGGAGCGTTAAAGGGTTAGATTCCAAATTTGATCCCTCGGTGAGTAAAAATAAGATTTATTAGTAGGTTGGACATGAGGCACATGGTGTGTGCTTAAAATACCAAAAAACTGGTGTGGAATTAGAATATAAAATTGCTATGACATTGACACTAGTCATATTTGGCTCCTAGGACTTTTGTATAATTTATTTATATACCAAACTCATAAAAATGATAATAAAAGAACACACCCTGCAACAACCCCACAAAAAAAAAAAAAAAAAAAAAAATCCTTTGTATAGGATTTGTTACATGTATGTATGCTATTTCCCTTGTATTTGGCAAACGATTTAAAACGCGATTTTGAACCATTCACGGTCTAATATATACTATAATGTAAAACGAAAATAACCTACAATGTAACGCTGTCACACGGGATAGTTTTAAGTTCAAATTCATTTGTCAAACATCCTATCAAAAATAAACATAATGACATCATTTTTCTGTGAATTCCTTACCGAGATGTCAATTTTATAACAGTGATCGTTGTCAGATTCGTAAACGAATTAGTAGCCAGTTTAGGTTGAGCAACAAATTTCTGATGCTGACTGTCATGCTTCAGTCTAAAATATGTCATGGGGTTAATGAATCTCAGAGCTTATTTGGTGGGAGGGAATAGTGGAAGGAAGGAGAGGATGAGTTGGTGAAAGATTTTAGGACCCATGGTTGTTTGGTATGAGAAAAAAGAGGAGGGAATGGATTAGGCAAGGGATTTCAAATGGAAAAATCTCAATTTTTGATCTCTCCAAATATGGAGAGATTAGACCAAGGAATCCATTCCAAACACAACAAGAGAAAGGTATTCCTCTCTCTCTTTATTTTCCTCACCTACATTTTATGCCTTTCTTTCGTTCCTTTTTTCTTTCGCTCTTACCAAACATAGCATCAGTTTGTAGTTAGCTAGACTAAATAGCTATCTTGTGGCCCATTTTGATTAATTTCTCAGCGAGCCAAAACCATATTCATCTGTGTTTTATGGATGCTTGTCTTTCAAATATTTTATCTCATGTGATAATAGCGATCTTTTTTTGGATTTAGGTCAGAAATATGTGATCCCAAACCATCCAAACCATCACCTTTAAGTTACATAGCAAACGAGCACATTTGTGGCCGTCCTTTGGGGCTCCGGTTCAACAAGAAAACAGGCGATTTGTACATTGCAGATGCATATCTTGGGCTATTGAAGGTAGGGCCTGAAGGCGGACTAGCAACACAACTTACGACGGAGGCAGAAGGAGTGCCATTAGGATTTACCAATGATCTAGACATTGATGAAGAAGGGAATGTCTATTTTACTGATAGCAGCCACAAATACAAGAGGAGGTAGGCTAATTGTGCTATTACTTTTTTCCTGTTCTTTTATGAATTAGGATGCATTCAAGTCTAATATTCCTTCCCCCACATTAATGCACCAGTCATTGAAAGTGAAGGAATTTGGTTATATTTACATTTATAATTTCTTACAATTCCCTCTTTACTTTTGTTTGAATTTTCTTGAATTCCGTATTTTTCAGTCCTTGAGAATTGAGGACTCAAGATTGTTGATGCCATTTAGAAGAAAGTAGCGAGCTCCTTGCCCTGCATTCCACCCTTGAAAACTAACTTGATTGGATAATTTTTTTCATTTCTTTTTTCACAGCTAGTAGTGCAGTTACTTTCAGTCAAAATTATTTTAGTTTTGCATTTCTTGATAACCGGATTGCTTCAAATTGTATGTGGCTACTTGCATTTCAGAAATCTCACACAAGTGTTTATTAAGTGGAATTATACTTTCTTTTATTGAACCAGATTTATAAACTGTATGATTTTTTTCGTGTAGGAACTTTATGTCATAGTGTAAATGTTTTACAATTTCTCACAGTTCTGCGATTTTTTTGAAATCTTTTGCTATATGTTTTAACCTCTCTTGGAGCTCTGGCTTAGTTCTGCAGCTGCCAATTATTTTCAAATCTGCTAAGTGTCCAGATTGGAATGATTTGCATTGTAAATAATGTTTCATTACTCCTAACATGTTGGTTTCATCCAGGAACTTCTTGCAGTTGGTATTCTCAGGAGAAGATAGTGGCAGGGTTCTGAAATACAATCCAAAAACAAAGGAAACTACAGTGCTTCTGAGGAATGTCCAATTTCCAAATGGTTTATCCCTAAGCAAGGATGGTTCCTTCTTTCTCTTCTGTGAGGGATTGTTGGGCAGGTACTTCTGCTTATCATTATCCACTCCTTTCTTATTTTCTCTCTCTCTCTCTTTTTTTTTTTGGCACTGTTAGCATGTATGGTAGTTTTCTGCTACCAATATATTAGGTTGGCTTGGAGAACTAGTTGAGGGATCGATGTCTTTGGAGAACTAGTTGAGGGACCAATGGCTTTTAACAGGCACTAGAATTCTGCAAACAGGTTCAGATAATCATGAGCTGCTTGTTATAGAATTCGAACAATTAATTTATGTGTGAGAGTTGGAGACCTCTCCCAATTTATTTGTGATATGGGCTATCTAGCGGAAAAAATCTAAAGTAATTACTTTTTTTTTTTTTGGAGGGAGGTAGATTCAATTTAATGGTACAACGTTGAGAGATAGGCTGCTTAAGTATTCTGAAGGTTATATGGCTTATCAGAATCCAGGACTGGCTTTATTTATCTGGTGATTAGTTTGGCAATAATCATGTTTTAATGAAATTCCATTTTTTGTGGGTAAATGCAGTATACGCAGGTATTGGTTGAAAGGGGAAAAGGCAGGAACCTCAGAGGTATTTGCTATCCTCCCTGGATTTCCTGACAATGTTAGGACAAACGAAAATGGTGAATTTTGGGTGGCAATCCATTGCCGTAAGACGATATCCAGTTACATATATGCCTTGTACCCCAAATTGAGGAAATTTCTACTCAAGTTCCCAGTTTCCGCAAAAATGCAGTACTTGATTCACATCGGAGGGTGGCCTCATGGTATAATCGCCAAGTATAGCCCCGAGGGTAAGCTTTTGCAGATATTGGAGGATAGTCAAGGGAAGGTTGTCAAGGCCATTAGTGAAGTGGAGGAGAAGGATGGAAAACTGTGGATGGGGAGTGTTATGATGCCTTTCATTGCAGTTTACAACTTGGCTTGAATTAGAAAAAGCTTTCCAATAAAGGAAGACTTTTTCTTCATGCTTGAGGTAGCTCCTTCACCATTCTCAAAACCCTTCTTCCTCCAGGCCAATTGTCAAAACCACCTCATACAAGCGTTGCCGGTTTTTCTAGTTAGGATCACAATTTAGGTTCTTCTGGTTACCAAGATTCACACTAGTAGCGTTTCACTCTCCTAGTTTGTTGTCTTGGACTATGATTTTTACTTGCAATTTCTAGGAATAAATACTGGACATACAAGGAAAATATATGATTTGCAGCTAGCGAAGCCCAAGTACACCGTTGGAACTTCTTCTTTTTTTTTTCCTCATATTGCATAAGCAAGCCATGAGGCTCTGGAAAACCCATGATTGATAAATCACATAGGCTTTTTTTTTCCCCTTAGAAATGTATTTCAAGATGTGTCTACTATGCTCTCTGAATTTATGAAGCTGAAGGAGATGCAGAGTAGCACCTCAGAATGCTAATTAACATGCTTTTGATGTAACTGATATTAAAATAAACAAAAACTATTTCTATGATGAATGATACTCAACGAATAAAGATTGTGATTAACGATACTCAACGAATAAAGATAATTAGAGAGAATTAACAGAAATTTATAAGCTCTAATAGGGAATGTTCTTGTGCCCCGCTATATCGAAGGAATTAATTAAATTTTTGGACAAGCTTGAAGCTATTATTTAAAACTTTCTAACAATCTCTACATGATATAGTTTTATTTGTTTAGTTGAATAAATCAAATTAATAGTTATGTTAGACTGAATTAAAGGTGAATTAAAATAAGTATTGATTATTGAAATTTCAAATATATGAATGCAGTGGATCCACTTGGTCCACTTATTTCTACTGAATTAATATATTCTTACAATTTTTCAGTCTCACAAGATTGTGTAAAAATCACCCGGAAGTCGTTTCAAGTATTGGATGAGGCGTGCATAGATCCCTCTGTGACTTCTCGGCGCGTGCTCACCAACCACACTGATATATGCGTGTGACATTTATTTTGTGTTAATATAAATAACACAAATATATTAATATTTATTTTTAGTGTTGACATAAATATGGTATATGAAATTTACTTCTTTTAAGTGTTAAGTAAAACCTTTTGAAAATATTTTTTTTATTCTTAAAATAAACTTAAATCATGAAGAGGAATTGAACTTTATTTTTTATTTTTTAAGAGAGGGATAGGGAAGTTTTTGGTTGTTCATAGCGAAGAGAAATCATATATAGAGAATTGGGATTCAAATTCCTGAACTGTTCAAGAATTCCAAGAATATTTGATGGTGCTTAAACACTAGTTAATTCAAGGACCAAGAGAATAGCAAAGAAGATTAAAACTTCAGAAGGCTTTGATCATCCAAAAATATAATTCTCAATAGGCAATAATTATCATTTTTTTCAATGAAATAATTATTACATTTTATATGAATTATGAGATAGATCTTGTTTTGTGAAAAAATTAATTCATTCATTCATTAATAAATCCAAGTGCTTTATGCCCTTTTTCACTATTGTTCCAACGGTGTGATTTTCAATGTTTCTGGCATTTAAGGAATCTACTTTGATTTTTTGAAAAGTTTTATCTTTTGCTCATGCTGAAATAGAAATAACGAACTGGGTCAAGCTTTGTGGACTATCATGAGCACAACACATTGGGAGTCAATTTGATAAATAACACTTTTATGATATCACTTTTGATTCCTACAACTTTTATGGAAGTAAAAATTGAAACATATCTTTCAGACAATAGAAAGAGAGAGAGGAGAGAGAAAGATAAACAGGGAGAGAAAGGAAAGAGCATGAAACATAGAGTGAGGGAACAGAGAGGAACAGTTGGGTGGTGAGATTTTTGTAGGGGTAATTTGAACTTATTCTATGTCAAAAATGGTATGAATCAAAGGTTTGAAAAAAAAAAAGTTAGTGCAAATCACTAATGGTGTTAAATAATATGTATGAGACCTAATTTTCTCACACATTGGTGTGCTCACCATGACACGACATAAAATGATATGAAACAAGCTCAAGATAATTAGGTTACATGTCATAATTTTTAGGTGTAAATTGAATTGTGCCACAACTAAAAAATATATGATTCAATGTCACATGGCAGAATAAAACTTAAAATAAAGAGACCAATATAAGTTCACTTCATATTAGGGTTTTGTTCTGCTCCTTCACTTTTCTCTTTCTTTTCTCTCTTCCAGCACTCCTACTTCTCTCTTTCAGTGCTCCTACTTCTCTCTTCAAGAGTTCACATCGGAAAAGTCAATCGCTGACTAGACCCATGCAACAACCATACCTGCAAGGGCAATTGTCGGTAGGGAGATCAGCATGGCTATAAGGAGACTAGATTCATCTCCTTTATGGTTGCGAAAGAGATCTCCTCTACTCGGCAAGACACGTCATGGCCACAAGGGGAGATCTCTCCCCGTCAAGGTGGTTTCCTCTATATGCTGGGAGATCTCTCTCCATTGTAGCCTCTATGCAAAGGAGATCCATCAGGATCTCCTTTCCACCTGACAAATCTTCCAATGGATGGGCATAGATGATCCTTACCACAATTCTGTTGCACCAAAGAGATTTTCACTATGAGGACAAATCGACCATTAAATTTCTCGATTCTGGTATGTGTTGTATTTGGTGTAATTTCTTAATTTAGTTGATTTTCTTCAGTGGATATTTAGATCTAGTTACCATTTTTGTTATTTTTTGTGTTCTGATGGTGGTGATGCCGTCATTGATGACTATTTCTGACTGGTTCACAGTAGTGACTGATTGGTAACCAACTGGTATCACAGTGGTATTACCGGTATCTAGTTAGTATCACAGTGGATGGATATTGGTTAGTCACTTGCCAAATACCCATTAATATCATAATAGATACCAACTGGAATTATATTTGGTATTCCAAATTTAGTGTGATGATGTGGTCATAGCATTCTCTGTAAATATTTTTGTTTGGTTGCATAGATCAATCTAAGGCTTAAATTTGTGGCATATCTATAAAACCCCCAAGCTTGGCCTAACATATTTACTAAATGGGTTGGACATGGTGTAGGTTTTGCTCACAAACATGTTATACATTAAATGTAGTACCTAATTAACTCACAATTAGTCAGTAATAAGCATCTTGTATATCTATACATTTAGAAACACATATTATTTAAATACGAGCATATAGAAAGCATAT
>CAMOHE010045251.1:0-15404 GCA_946598075.1 Artocarpus hirsutus | reverse complement strand
GTACACCAAACTTTACTCTCTAGCGTCGGTGGTTACACTCTACAATCTCGAGTGAAAATAAAACTTAGAACTCCAAAAACATTACATCATCATAATTAGGTCATTCCTGCGACATCATCAAACTAGTGTGTGGCTAGTTTTGAGCCACATCTAAATATTTTAATAAATACGACATCATCAAACTAGTGTGTGGCTAGTTTTGAGCCACATCTAAATATTTGTTTTGAGCTACATCTAAATATTTTAATAAATACGACATCATCAAACTAGTGTGTGTTAGTTTTGAGCCACATCTAAATATTTTTTTTGAACCATATCTAAATATCTTAATAAATACGACATCATCAAATTAATACGTAGTTAGTTTTAAGTCACATCTAAATATTTTAATAAATGTTAGGAGAGTTTTATATTTGTCATAAACCACAAGTATATCATTTCAAAAAACAGAAGCCACGTGTACCCAATTAATGCTCACCCTCTTCCGTCTGCCATGGGCTGAGCAATATTGAGTCATCATTTGTCATCCAACGACCAATTTTGCTTCAGTAAAGTCCTTCCTAGATTCTCTCTCTTCCGGTCTATTATTATATATATCTTCTTCCCACTCTTCACAGTAAGCCTTAAGCGCTCTTCGTCATCACTAAACACAGCTCTTTTCACTCTTCTTACAATCTTGTTCCCCTTTTTCCACATATATTGCCTAGAAGATATATGCTCTATTTTCCTTGAAACCTTTTATAAGGTATGTGAAATCAGATATTGCTTCTGCAAAATTTGCTATTTTCGTCGTAATTGTATTTTCAAATGTTCCTGCAATTATAATATGAGTGTGAAAGCAGCTGGTCTTTGATTGTTATTATTCCCTTTTTTGTTTTGTTTTTACTATATATTTATCTCTCTGAGTTTGTTTTTCCATTTTGACAATCCCGCAAATGAAGATTGTTCTCTTGAGAAAGTGGTGGTGATCTTCAAAAATTTTTTTAGGAGCCATCATTTTTCCGTATTAGTAGGAATTTAAGAATTGTTATTTTAACTGTTTTAATATTTTCTTAATAATCTGGTGTATGATTATATAGATTAAAAATTTACGTGCAATACAGAAATGTTCACCTCCATAGGTGAACCAACAAAACAATTAATCAAAAGCTTAATCAGCGACGGGATGACTACCAAGAGAGAGAGACGGGAAAAGGAGAGAGATAAGAGAGAGAAGAAGAAAAAGATAGAATTAAAAGAAGTGTTATTTGTTTATCTGTAAAAAATCGAATTTGTTGCTGTTTGTTTTTTTCTCGTTTTTTGTGTTTTTGGCTATCGTCGGGGTCGTGGGTGCGGAAGTCGAGCGAAAAAATGTATTTTTGTCCCGGATATTCGAAGGGGATACCATAACATGTCTGTGAAAGGACATAAAAAAACCCAATAGAATGTGTCTCTGAAAGGATATATTGGGTTTGTTAGAGTGGGATGGGTTTGTCGGGGTGGGGTTGGGGCCGTAGGGGGCATCAGGGGTGAAGTGGTCAGGGCGCTTTAGTTGTTCTAGTATATTTTGTTCAACTTTTGCTTATGCTTGTTTGATGGTGTGTGGCTTTTTGGGTGTGATTTGGCTACACTTGCACACACATTTAACTTCTAGATGATTCTTGTGTTAATTGAAGCCTACATGTTGCTCCTTTTTTTTCATTTCTATTTAAGCTTTTGTTTTTAGAAGTATCTCATCACACTTTTTTTTCCCCAATCTACTCTTAAAAAAATCATTTTAGATGTAAATTATGTATTTACACATACATAATCAATAGTCCAGTTCCCCCAATAATTTTTTTTTACTAAATTAACATTCTGATAGAATAATAAATCAAGAAAATAAACTAAATTTTAAAACAAATTTTAGATGTTCGTGTCTTAAAAAATGTTTGAAATTAAATAATCACGCGCCTACGCGTGCTTATAACTAGTACTTTCTAAAGTCTTTATGCATATTTTAGTCAAGGCCCGAGTTTAACAAAATATCGATTTTTTTTTCTCTTACTTTATACAAAACTTTTTTTAAAAAAGGCTAAAAGAAATGAAACTGAAAGAATAAGTAGTCACATCAGCAACAGGAAAAAACTAGTTAAATTTGTCTTCCTTTTTTTTTATTTTTTTTTACCTAAAGCTTTTTATTTTTGAAGGACCAACATTCAAACAAACGAGAATTATAATATTTATACGCATATATGTGTGAATGTGGTTATATTTAATCATTTTAGGTTCTTCGCATGGGAGTACTTCTTGTTTTTAATTAATTATTTTTGTCTGATGTCATGATATTCATCTTGTTAGGTAAATTTAAGGTGATATGAACATTAGATTAGCTAGGTATATATTGTATTGGAAACAATATGATTACTGTTGTTAATATAACAAATTAAATAAAGAGTTTCACTACTTACGGTCTGATTCATTTATTTGAATATTCCATATTCATCGTGATGTGTATCAGTTTAATTTACTTGAAATTAGTTACTCTTTGTTTTATTTTTGCAGACTCTTTTATTATTGTCGTGTTATTTTCCTTCTGAATCGGATATGCTACCTTTTTTTAGAATGTTGATTTGTTATCACTTGAACAAACCTATAAGGAAATTGGTAAATATCATCCGTACATATTAATAGAAAGTGGATTTCATAACATGAAACACAAATAAAAATTTACCGCCGAAGTTTGTGGTTTAGTGGTTAGGAAGCCTTTGCTAGGCTCTTCTACTTCATCGGTCAAGGTTTGAATCACCGCAACCCTCGTAAGTTCCTCTGCTCCAACAATAGCTGTTGATGTATTGGGTTAGTGGTGCAAACCGGTGTGGGCTTGGGCTGATGAATCGGAGGAACCAGTATAAGGTCCCGACTACTCTTTCTGTGGCAACAGGGTATCGCTTATGCTTGACTCGACATAGGGTGAAATGAGGACTCCCCTGACCCCTTTTTTTACTCATTAAAAAACACAAATAAAAATTTTACTTTCAATTATAGTGCTTTTTATAGTTCGTGGCAATGAGATTCCATTAAATGGAGCTCTTGTTAGACAACCCAACTAATCCCTTGGGTTGAGCAACATTTTTCTTCTTGTTTTGCTACCATTTATTATAAATTACACAATTACTATCTTCTGAAAGAAGTACGAAGTCAAATAGAATTTCCCATCTTTTTCCGTTTTCTCATTGCAAGCTTTTACAAGTGTTATATGTAAGATGGAAGACAGTTCCTACGTTTAGGCAAAGGCTTTAGTCCTTTTGTGAAAAATTGTTCCTACTTGTGACACACAAAAATATAGGGTATAATGTAGTACTTATTATATGTAACAATGAGTTTATAGGGTAGCGGCGACAAAAAAATTTAGTGCTTATGGATAGATCAATAATACACTTTTTCAAAGTTATTTTAGTTCTAATTAGTTCCAACTTCCCCGCTAAAACAAAAAAGACTTTCCAAATTAGTAGTTCCAAATTCCTCATTAGCTTAGAGAAGGCATTTCGGGGCTCTAAATTAAAACTGGAAATATATTTAAGTAAACTGAAAAATCCTTTTAAGGAACGAGAATCGTCATATGATTTTGAAACCTATGGCAAGTGAGAGCTTGACATCGTAGCAAACTTTAGCTTTTCACTGTTTGTAAGAGCTTTACACTGTAGTAGTTGAAACTTATTAAATTCTAACTATGTTGTTAAATAAAACCAATATTGTTAAGAATTTGGGTGGTTTAGTAATAATATTGATCAAAAAGCTTAAGGATCAAATCATCACCAACTTAGTATTGTTTGGGAGCATATAAGCAATTTACCCAATCCTAAAAAAATAATATAGAATAACTCAATAATAAATGTAGCTTAGAATTTAGGTGAAAAGGATGTAATATAGACTTCGTTTACTGTACTTCATGGAGGACCAAATATTCCTATAGTCTCAATTTAACGATACGTTAATTTTCTCCTCTCACTCTTAACACAAAAATATAAAAGAAATAAGAGAGAATAGGAACTATGGTGGAACCATGAATAGGAAACCATGAATGTGAAGACATCACTATGTTTCTTTATAACAAATTAAAGTAATGGAATTGGTTTGCACATGCATGGAGAATGAGTGAGACATTTTTAGTTTTATTCTTTTTTTTTTCTTTTCTTTTCTCAACAAGGTCCTTATGGATTGGAGTAATATTTGAAAACTTTTGGGCTTTATTAGAAAGAACATGTTAGGAAATTACATCAAATAGCTGTTTTAATTTTTAATGTAAGCATATATTATATTTTTAAAAATATTGAAGCAAACAATACTTTTAAAATTTCGTACTTTTTTTAAACGTTTAAATTTTTAATTTTACCCCCACATTTTTCTTCTTCTTATTCTTCTCTTTCTTTTTATTTTAGTTTTTTGTTTTTTCGTTGTTGTTTTGTGTTTCTCTCTATTTCATTTTATATAAAAATAAATTTTGTTTTAATCTAAATGAGCTATTTATTAAATACTATTACATTTTTGTTCTATTTATTTTTAATCTCAATTAATAATGAACTAATTCTCTAATTCTCACTAAAAAATTTCTTAAGTTGTATAGGATAAAATTATATAAACATTTTCAGGGGCTAGCATCAAACTCATACACATGTATATATAAGGTAACAAATAGAAGAAAAAGGTCAATCAAAATTGCACTTTTTCAAAGTCATTGTTGCCTAATACAAAAAGTTTCAAAGCCCTAATTAATATATATATATTATAACAACTTTCCAAATTAGTAGTTCTAAATTCCTCATTACTAGCTTTTTAGAAAATATATCACTGAGCTCTTTAATTTAAAAAATATTTGTCACAATTGCATCTTTCAAAAAACAAGAAAAGATATAGATAAACTTTTTCAAATATAGAATACAAATCTACGGAGCGATTTAGTTTATTAATAAAACAAAAGATCTATAAAGCTCTCATAAAAGAAGACGATAAAACATAGAGTTCTTTCTCAATTGGGGGTGTGTAAGTAGTTTTGTTCATAACGAATTACATACGAGTCTCACTATGATAAAAATTAAAACAAGAAGAAAAACTTTCAACTATTCAACGACTTTAACAAATTTTAGTCTTTCGCACGGATTTTAAGAATTTTTTGCGGTTTAGTAATACTGATTAAAAAAAACTTGAGGATCAAATCATCACCAACTTAATATTAAAGAAGCAATTTTCCCAATTTTTAGGAAGTTAACATAGAACAACACAGTAATCAAGGGGGAAGGTTATAAATATGGGCTTCGTCTACTGTCTTTCAAGGAGGACCAAATATTGCTCAAGTCTCTAATTTAACAATAAATTTACCTTCTCCTCCTAGTCTAACACAAACATATTAAAGAAAATAAGTAGAAATGATGAATCTGAAAGAAAAATTAGATGAATTTTGCCAGTCTTTTTTAATGCATGCTAATTTTCAACGACCAACCTCTGCCAAAAGGAGAATTTTGGGACATATATAAATTGATTTTAACTTCTCACATGAAATACTTTATTTTTAAAGTGTGTTTATGTCACTTTGTGGACTACACATATTTTCATCTTGTAGATTAAATTTAGGAAAATATGAAATATTAAGTAAGTGTGATATTGAAGGAAAACATTATCCTGCTACCTTGCCCGTTGTTTTTCACTTTATCGGATACGTGCTCTATTTTTTAAAAAATGAAAATGAAACAAAAATAAAAATTTATCATCTCTGTATAACCTTAAGGCTCTTTTTTGGAGTTGTAAACTTTGAAGGGGCAAAAAGAGAAATAAAAGGGAGAGAAAGGGTGATTTTTAGCATTTTATTTTTGGATTTTTTATTTTTTTCAACAGGTTATTAAATTAAATAGTTTAGTTTGGGTTTTTAGTGCTTTTACTCCCCAAAATTTAGGCTTTTTTTGGCAATGTGATCTTTAAACTTTTTTTTTATATACAAATTGGGTTTCTAAACTTAGTTAAGTGCGACAATCGAGTTTCTAATCACAAACTTTTTTTTAAAATTAAGATAAAAAAACAATTAGAGAACTATTTTAGAAGAAAATGGACGGAATTTTGAACTCTAAAATAATTAAAACATACATATAAGCCAATAAGATGAACTTTATTCTTTATAACTTTTTCAATATGTTATAAGATTAAAAAGTTTAGTCTGGGTTTTAGCATATTTACACTCTAAACTTCAAGCGTTTTTACAATGTGGTGCTTGAATTTTTTTCTCGTGGCAATCAGGTTATTAAACTTAGTTAAGTATGACAATTAAGTCTCTAATCACAAACTTTTTATCAAATTAAAGATTGAAAATAATTTTGTGAAAAGCATGACCTATTTAAAAAGGAATACCAGAATTTTGAGTATTATAATGATGAAAATATATTATAAGTCAACACAATTGTTAAAAAAAATTAACAATGAGATCTTTTGTTTTTTCTTTTTTCTTTTTATTCATAGAATTGAACAATTTGTCACTCATTAGAGCATCTTCATCCTACAACATCAAAATAGTATATCATTTACACTAAAATGGTGCAACAATCACATTAAATAATAACTTCATCTCCAACCCTTTATACTATTTTTAACACCAAAAAGATCCAGGTATATTCTATTTTATCTTATTTTTATATTCTTTTATATGTGTTGCTAAAGAGTGCACTTATCCAGGTTTGGTTTTATGACGACAAAGGTTATGTAGCTAAGGATAGTCTATTTTGTACGTTAATGCGGATAGTGCTATGGCCTCGCACGATGGAATATTAGTATATTACCTTACCTTTGTTGAGTAACTTTTTGATTTCCATTTTTTCCCATCGCCAAGTTTTTTATGAGGTTTCTCTGTGTGGAATTATATGTTTACTACACGTCTTTACGGTATATATTTTATGTCATTGAGGGGGTTGTCATTAATTGATCTCTCTTTTCTATTTTTGACACGGGCAATTCCACAGGAGCAGCCATGTCAGAAGAAGTGGTGAAGGCTACACCTATTGTATCTAAAGTAGAATCCTCTGATTACAAGATACGCTTCCCGGGCGAGAAGTTAACTGCTTCCGAGATCACTTATGGCCAAGGAAACAACATTCTTCACGTTGCAGTAAAGTACAGAGGAAGTGGTAAAGTAGAAAGCATCCTAAAGTCTCATCCATTACTTGCATTGGAGACCAACGCAAAAGGTGACACTCCGTTACATATTGCCGCGAGGTTGGGGACATTGGATGCAGTGGAAAGAATTGTAGAATACGAGGAAAAAAGGTTGGCAGACACTGAATCCGGCTACAATCACGGCCAAGACGAGGACACAAAGCTCACACTGAAGGTGAATAACAAGGGAAACACAGCACTTCATGAAGCTTTGTTGAACGGTCACTGCGACATTGCAGAGCTACTGATAAAGAAAGATCCAGCATTCACTCGTTTCGACAATAAAAAAGGAGAATCGCCCCTGTCCCTCGCTGTGGAGGGAGGATATCAGAAAATTGCTCTCCAAATTTTAGACACCTTTCCTGATTGCTCCATCTCAGTAAGAAACGGCTTGACTATCATGCATCAAATTGTCATTTGTACTCAGCCTGGTGAGTTCTCTTTAGCTTTATTTCAGACGAGCTCATTAATAGACAAATTCCTAAAGGATAAAGAGGTGTCTTTAAAAAATTTAAATATCTTGAATCTTTTTTCTCTAAAAAAAATATTTTTCTATACACACGCACGCACGCACGCACGCACGCACGAACGTTAAGTTCACATTTACACCTTAGTCATATAAAGCTTTGTCACAATTATAAAAACCAATAATAAAATATACAAAAACTATCTGGATCTTTTAACTTAGACGAAAAGCTTTTTGTGCAAAATAGCGCTGCACTTCTAGTAGTGTAACCATCTCATGATCCTTTAATTTCCTCTTGTTGGAGTACACCCACTTCATGAACTTGTCATACCTAGGAATTTGTGCTAAAGCTTGCAAAGAAATAAGAATAAGCAACTTCTTAAACACATCAAGAAACTTAACATAACGTTCATCTAACTTTTTCTCATAAAACCGTTGAGGATAAGGAAGTTAGGGGTGAGCACAGTCCAGTCTCAAATTGCCAGGTTTTGAGGGAATATGTTCTGCCTATTTTTTTTTTTTTAAAAAAAAAAAAACCTTTTTGGCAATGACTTTTCACAAGTCTTCGCACTAAATGTATGCAGCAAGAAATACGAAATCCCGCCTTTTTGCTAATTCTTGCCATACGTACATTTAACTTTTCTAACGTTGCCGTTTTATCTGCACCTACAAGTACAACACTGATATTATATATCGTAGCCAAAGGGATATATGTGATGGATGTTCATTAGCTAGGCAGTCTACACCAAATGTTGTTGCTGTGAAATTCACTTCTAAAAACTTTTTTCTGGTGTCTAAGTAAATACACACAGCGTGCTTGATTGTTGCTAAGAATTATATATATTAAATTATGAAACTAAACCATAAAAAGCCTAATAATAATATAACAAAAACAAAAGTAAGAGTTACAATTTGAGTTTGAGTGTTGGCAAATATTACCATATTTTGACACCTAATGGGGTGATGTCTTTCTTTTCTTTTCTTTTCTGTTTCCTTAGATCATTTTGTGGGAGAGGTATTGGAGAAAGTTGGGCCCGAGGTTTTAGTGACTGCGGATGACTTTGGATGGATGCCTCATCACCATGCTGCAAACATGGGATTCTCTAGAATTTTGGAAAGACTTTTGATGACAAGCCCTTTACTCGCTTCAATACCAGATAAAAAGGGTATGTCTGCGCTTCACATTTCGGCTAAGAACGGACACACTCAAGTGATTAAAACACTCATCAAAGAATGTCCAGATGCCTGCGAATTGGTGGACGACAAAGGCCGGACGGCCCTTCATGTTGCTGTCAAAAATAAACAAAAGAATGCTCTGCAAACCCTCTTGAATACAATCGCTTTCAGTGATCTTGTAAATGAACAAGACAATAAAGGAAAAACTGCACTACATCTAGCTTGTACCTGTGGAACTTTTGAGATTATAATGTGTCTCCTTGCTTATCCAAGAACGAACAAGAGAATCATCAATGACAAGGGGATGACCGCTTTTGACATTTTGAATAAATCAAGTATTCTTGGGCCTTCTGAAAAGGTATGTGCCAAATCCAAACGATACTGGTTGATTAAAATTTTGATTTTTGAGTTCTTCAGCTTTAAAAAGATAACCAGGCAATTATCTAGGGTATAGGTGGATTTTATTTGACCAAGATCGTTTTTGTTATTAGAAAAAAATAAAAATCAAAAAGAATCTTTTTTCAACCCAACTAGCTGCCACGTTGAGATATATTTCAGTGTTCGTTTTAAAATATATATAACTAAGATGTTTATTTTGAAAACAAACTATAAGAGTTTTATGACTCTCACACAATATATAAAATAAAAAAGAGAATATGAATTCTCTGGTACTTTTAGTCTACCATATATACAATATTTTGCTCACATGCATGTGAACCGGTCCTGACATTACTCCTGCGAAATGATTAATCCTTTGCAGCGTATGATCAAATCACTATGGATGACAAGAAATCCGAACAGTTTGCAGGAAATTTTAGCCGTCAGGGACACAAAAGAAAGGCAGATTAAGGTCGCATCTATTGAAGAGCAAAATAAAAGGCCCAATAAGGATAAAAGTGTAGAGAGCACGCAGAAAGAGGGCGCATCTATTGAGGAAAATAAAAGCCCCAATGAGGAAAAAATTGTAGAGAAAGTAGAAAACATCAACTTACTGGTGGCAACGATCATAGTGAGTGTGACATTTACAGCAGCCATGGCCGTGCCTGGGGGATATGGAAGTTCAAATGGCTTGGCAAATTTTAGAGAACAAGCGTGGTTCAAATTTGATTTGATCGCTTTCAGTTTCTCGGCAATTTCAATGTCGACGTCCCTCGCACATCAAGTGCTGTCAATTATGGGCTACAGGGGCTTCATATTTCCGCCTTCTGCCACAACGATCTTAAATTTGCTGTCTATTATCTGGACAATCATTGCGTTTTTCTGTGGCCCATGGACGGTGCTGGATCCGCATAAGGCGCATAAGGCCGTGCGTCTTGGAAAAATTGCTTACTTTTTCTCTTTCATCATTGTGCTAGGCTACTTAATCTTATTGGTTTATTGTAATTACATCAGGGGGATGCTATTGGCAACTATGGACAATTTCAGGTTTAAGTATCATGAATTAAAGCGGGCAGGATTTGGAGCTTAGAGTTTAGAGTGAGAATTGGTTCTGTGAATAATCTGAATCGAATTTGCTTCAAATCTATTCGTACATTAATATGCTTGGAATAGACAAGTCCCAAGTGTTTTTTATTGTTGGCCATACTTATGTTTGATGAAACAAAATATTCAAACCACCTGATTCACAAATCAAACGAGACCTTAGTCTTATAATTTAAATCCGATGGTGCTTATCAAATGAATTTCCAAGCGCAGAGGGAAAGCCACAGCGTACATGTCCAGGACAAACTTCCCCTTTAAAAAAAAAAAATTCCCAGCTAATACTCTTGTCTTTTTCGTACCCACTCTTCTGCCAAAGAGTTGTTTAACGTTGGATCACTTTCTTATCCAACGGCCAACTTTGCTTTGCAAAATTCAAACTTTCAAACGGCCTTTCTACATTCCTTGTCGTCAATTCGTCAAACAAACAAACGAAATCAGCGAGAAGAGACTAGCCAACTGACAAATCATAGAGTGCAAGCACATGTTAGCTGTAGCAGTCTAAGCATAGTACCGGCTTCAAAGTGAGTAGGAATACTTCCGTTAAGAATGGCATATATGGGCAGTCAAGGTTCGCTTGTTTCATGTATTTTTAAATCTCAATAGATTTAAATTTAAATTTGAGTATAAAATTTTTTTAGATATATATTTATTTTTTTTAAAATCTAAATCAAATAAGTATTAAAAATTTAAGTTTTTAGAGTTTTAAATCCTGCTAAACTTTTGATACTTTGATATTTTTGTTACAATAAAAGCTAAAATTTTTTATCTTATATTTGAAGAAAAAGTTATAACTTTTTTATTTGATATTCAATTGAGATAATTCTTTTTTTATTGTGTTCCTAGTGAAGAGAGGAATAAATTAAAATCCATATTGCATATTTTTTAGGATATTTAATATTAAGATTTTATTAAATTTGTTTAATAAATCAAAAAACTTTTTTCACTACCTTTCTAAACATAAATGACAATTTTTATAACATATTCAGATTAAAACTTAAATGTATATCTAAATATTAATTCAGATAATAATTTAAATTTTAAGTTAAATTACACAACTTAAATTAAATTATTAATTTAAATCTATTTACCAAACATATCCTAAAAGAAGTATTTTAACTCTCAAAGCTCCCAAACCCCAATACACCCAGCTTTAATCTCTCAAAATAAAGAAAAAAAATCTACATACTTCACTTGCTAACCTTTAAGGTTCTCAAGTTTGTTATACAAGCCACTTTATGGGCTAGCATCGGTTGTTGCACTTACCGTCATTCATGTGACATCATCAAACTAGTGTGTAGCAAGTTTTGAGCCACGTCTAAATGTTTTAATAAATGCTAAGAGACTTTTATACTTGCATGAAACCACACACGTCCTATCAAAAAAAGAAAAAAACACCACATGTATTCAATTAATGCTCATACAGAAAATAAAATTTAGAATTTTTTAAAACGTTTTAAAAGTTTTCATTTTGACCCCTCAGCTTTTGCAAAATGTTACTTTTGCCTTAAATTGAAAATTTTTTACAAAGAACCCTGTGATAAATATTCCAGCCACAAACCCGTGTCCCTACATGCCTTCCATCCCTATTTTCAGCTAGTATCTCCCACTAATATCCTAAATGATTAACGTATCCTAATTTTTCTCTTAAAAATGCATTAAAATAGCTCACCACTACCTATACTCTTTCTCCCACTTATCTTCTCTTTTCTACCATGTCCAAGACCACTAAAAGCTGTAGAAAACTTCAGAAAAACTTCAACCACCTTCTCTTGAGAGAAATCAAAAAGAAACTAAGAGAAAACCACAAGCAATCGTAAATAAAATCCATCCAAAAATCAATTCTAACACTAAGATAGCATCTTCAAGCTTTTGTCTTCAAAGAGGTAGGTTTTCTTAACCTCAAAACTATTTTTTGAAATATTTCAAAGATTAATTATGGCATATGAAAAAGTGTTAAGAAATTAGTTGTTTTACTTATAATTCATCAATGAATATTTCAAGATAAATATAATTAATTTGTTTTTTCATATGGGCAACTGTGGTGTTTGGAAGAGTGGTGAGAACCGTTGGTTAAAACTACTTTTACTGTAGCATGTGAGAGCTTTACACTGTAACAATTTTTTTTTATTGTTAGTATAACATGTGAGACCTTTACACTATTTATAACTGAGTTTTTGGTGAAAACTGTGGTTCTCACTACTCAACCAAACAGCCAATTTTACTTAAATATTTCCCCTATCTTCTTCTATTCTTTTTTTTTTTTTTTTTGGAATCCATTGATTGAATTCATTCCCGACGATGTGCCAAAAAGGAATAGAAAATACTTTTTTTTTTACTATCATACCAAACAACTTGAATAGTAACAAAGATATTGACTTAAAATATTTGCAAATAAAAATATAAACACAAAATAAAAAAGGAAAAAAACGTAAAAGAATTTGAAATAGCATAGAAAACTTATAAGCTACTTCCATACAACTTCTAGGAATAGTCAGTGAAAAGTGAAAGCTAGGATTTTGCTATAAATTTCAAAATAGTGAGTAATTTATATAATAGAAGGTTGCTTATTTATGGGGTGTTTGGAAGGTGGTGGGATCCAGTGGTGAGAACCACTTTTACTGTAGCATGTGAGAGCTTTATACTGTAGCAATTTTTTTTTATTGTTACTGTAGCATGTGAGAGCTTTATACTTGTTCATAACTGAGTTTGTGGTGGGAATCACAGTTCCCACCACTTTGCCAAACACCCGGTTAGAATATGACACGTAGATCTGTTCGTAAAGGAGAAAAAACATATAATTAGTTTTTATTTTAGAAGTTAATTAAGTAATTAAGTCTATCATAGTTGTCATTTTAAGGGTTTATTAATGATAAGAAAATTTGATTTAAAGGAGCGTACCAATAGTTAAGAGGGCGTATGAACAAAACCACCGGCTCCTCGCAAGGAAAACGTACGACTTGCTAGCCTCACACGGTCAAACAGCTTTTATCCGTTTTCCTAGAGCAAGTTTATACCAAGTTTTCTTGTGGGATTATATGTCTAAGTCTTTATGTTCTGAATATTTACTTTGAAGTGTAGGCAATATTTATATATGGCTAAAACAGCTTTTATCTGTTTTCCTAGTGCAAATTTATGCCAAGTTTTCTTGTGGGATTATATGTCTAAGTCTCTATGTTCTGAATATTTATATTGAAGGATAGGCACTACATATATATATATATATATATATATATATATTTATCCGTTTTCCTAGTGCAGGTTTATACCAAGGTTTCTTGTGGGATTATATGTCTATGTCTATGTCTTTATGTTCTGAATATTTACATTGAAGGTAGGCACTCTATATACATATGGCTAAAAGTGGGGTAGGCACTCTATATACATATGGCTAAAAGTGGGGTAGGCACCAATTGATCTTTCTTTTCTGTCATTACATAAAACGCAAACAGGGGCAAGTAGCCAATGGCAGAATTGATTGCTTACGGTATTGTGGGCGGTTTCATTGTATAACGATCGGGAAAAATCCAATAATTAATAAATGTGATTAATTAAGAATTTTTTAAAATTATTTGGTTAAGTACTTGAAATGTTATGATAGTGCATTAAAGTAGTTATTTTTAATGTGTTAAACAAAAAGTGATAGTGCATTAAAATAGTTATTTTTAATGTACTAAACTAAAAATTTATGATTATTAATTTCATGTATGAGCTATAGTGGTGGCAATTATAAGAATCTCAATTTAAAATATTTAAATTGAGATTATGTGATAAAATTGAAAATTTTCAACTTACCATGATTGTGTGAAAATTCCTATAAGACATCAGTTCAATAAGAGTACAGTTATAGTTACGGATCAAATTTGATCAACCTGACCACGACACAGTGTAGGTTTTAAAGACTAATTAAAGTGTCTTTAAATATGTTAAATGCAGAAAAAAAAATAAAAAAAAAAAGAAAAAAGGGACAAAAATAAGCTCTTTCGTTCTCTACTTTCTTTCTCCATATTTTCTCTCTCTTTCCTCAAATCTCAGCCAAAATTTCGACATCCATTTTCGACACCTCCCACACCAATGGAAAGCTCTCATCGAGCTTAGTCCAACGGTATGCCGTGCCACCCACAACGTCGCTGGAAGAAGCCGCACGCGCCACCCAAAATGGCGACATGACCAGCACGACAAGAGGAACAAAACCCATTCTTGGTGGCAGCTCAACATCTGCCGGATTTCTCCGCCCATCTACCGCCATTGTCGCTACTGTTCCACCGTCGGTTTTTCCAACTCCGACAACGGTGATTGACACCTTTCGGCCCAAAAGGTTTAGAGGGCGACGCTAAGTTGATCCGCCCTCCCAATTTTGCCAAACCACTACCGTCGGAGGGAGATTGGCCACCACCCACTGCCGCCACCACATGAGATGTCGATTTTGGCGATTCCGGCCACGTTACCTCAAATTGATTGAGGCAAAATGATCAGAAAAGAAGGGGGAAGCTTTCCCCCACCTCAATTGCAACATCCCGTTGATGATAGGCAAAGTTCGAGGTCCACCACCGTCAACCACCACGGAAGTGTAACGCCCGCCTAATTTCATGTAACGGATAATGTTATGTTAATGATGACGTTAATGTTATATTAATGATGATGTTAAGTGATATACTCATGATAAGTGCTATGATATATGATAAATGGTGCTAACCATTTTATTTTAAGTGTTATGACAGGTGACGCTCGCGTGGAATTGATGTGCTCAAATGTTCATGTCATTAATGTTATGTGTTTAATTATATTTTATTGTTAATTAAATGTTATGAATGATTTTTGAGTGTTAAGGCAGTTCGGCAGGCCGAAATGATGTCCTCAGAACGGCAAGCCGATGGTATATCATCGGTAGGCCGGACTTCTGAGATCGGCAGGCCGAACTTCTGAGATCGGCAGGCCGATGACAGTTGACAAGTAGTCAGCAAAAATTTCACAAAATTTGTGATAAGGTGGAATTTATTTAAGGATGATTTGTTCTGAATAAATAACATAATTATGGTATGATTTCTTTAATTTTGGTAATGAAACGTTTGACTTTTCAATTATTTGAATTAATGGATAAGTTTTTCCCGTTTTACAAAGGTAATTT
>CAMOHE010045250.1:0-11834 GCA_946598075.1 Artocarpus hirsutus | reverse complement strand
TTTACTCCTTTTTTTTATTTTTTTTTTTTTTTTTTTTACGGAGCATATGTAACAAGCTCAAAATTTTTGTTCTATTTTTATGTCTCATTGGTTGTTTAATCAAATTTTGATACTTTATTTAATTATTAATATTTAATTCTTGATTAGCATTTAATATGTAGTCGAATTATTTTATTCAAACGACGTGATAAAATAGTATTACAGGAACAATTGATAATCATAAAATTAATGAAAAAACATTTGTTTGAAGAATTTTCTCAATGTTTCCAACATTTTTTATTATATGCATCATCTGATTTAAATCACAAAGTTAAGGTCAATAATCAGATGAATTGTGTTGGCGAATGATGGGATTCTATGTTGTTTAAGTGTCTTTTTGGCACTTTAGTTTTAACTTATCAATTCTAATTGTAAACGGTATAAAGCTCTCAGCAACTATAGTAAAAAGCAAAAAGTTGCTATAGTATAAAGCTCTCACGCACTACAGTTCTTAAACTTAAAACTTTAGTTACAACTGAAGTATTAAACGGCCTATAAAATTCTATAAGAAAAGGAAAGAAAAAGGAAATTCTTATAATAACAAAAAGCAGTTTTTCTCTACCGATAGAACTTTGTATTTTAGTAATTGGATTAGAATTTTAAGAGTTTGATTTGTGACTGTCCATGTTAAAAATTTGCAATGCATTATACAAAACTGCTTCTAGTCATATATCAATAAAAGTTAATCCGATGGTTAAAACATCTATACTCTATTAATATAATAAAATTTTCTTCATCTTATAAATTCTCAAAATAAAAAATCTTGAAAATGTTGATAAGCAAGGATGGAGCTACACAAACAACAGTAGGTGGCCTTCTGTCCTAAACTTTTTTCTTTTAATATTGCATATAAAATTTTATAAAAAATTGTATTCTGCTCCCTTTTAAGTTATATTTAGCCCTCTTAAAGCTTTATATCTCTTCATTTAAATTTTTTAATAATATTAATATACTTTTAGTTCCTTTGTGTAATTTTTCCGGCTCCATCCAAGCTAATAAGTATAAGTATTAATTATTATAAGCAGTTGGAAGACCCTAGATATGTTAAGCATGTGAGCTTGATAAAGGACTTAATAAGACGAGGCAATATTTGGCATTTGTTAAAGTGCTTCAAAATCAAGTACTCACGTGACACAAAGTGTGGATATTCAATAAACTAAATCTAGGGTGCTCTTCTTATTAAAAGTCCCAAAATTTTATTTGGATTTGGAGCCCGGGCAATGAGTGAAGTTCAAAAGATGCTCTCTACTATTGCTTTGCTTCAAAATCTACCTTGCTAGATTCACTAGAATTTGTTATCCACTTTCCTTTTCTCCGCTATTTGTCAATTTCTTACGGAGCATATATAACAAGTTGAAATCTTTTATCCTATATTTTCATGTCTCGTTGGTTGTTTAATCAAATCTCGACACTTTATTTAATTATAAATATTTTATTCTTGATTAGCATTTAATATGTAGTCGAATGTTTTTATTCAAATGACATGATAAAATAGTATTAAAAGAATAACTGATAATCATAAAATTAGCGAAAAAACATTTTTTTTACTCATGTATAATAGAGTTGTTGAAGAATTTTCTCAATATAACCGACCTTTTTTTTATTATACACATCGTCTTATTTAAATCATAAAGTTACCGTCAATGACAAGATGAATTGTGTTGGTGAATGATAGGATTCCCTGGTCATAGAATTTCCCACTTTATTTTTCCCCTTTAATCTCTTACAAATTATATGGAATTTTCTCTTTGCCCCCTCTTCCATGCCAATAATATTCTCTTGCCATGGCCAAGCTAAATGTTGTATCATATATCTTGATTCCACGAATCACTACCGTTAATTGAGCTCATTTAGATGGGACCCACTGAAATATAGGAGTAGTCAACTGCCTTGTCTGTACTCTACCTACCGACCTAATTGGTTGATGCATATATAGCGTTACAACCTGCAGAATCCCTCACCCTTTTTTTTCCTTGCCTCATTTTATTTATTTACCTATTTTAATCAAAGAGAGTGTGAGAAAAACGAGGCCCCAAAGTGCAAGTTGGTGTAAAAGAACAAAGAAGTACCCGTGATTTATGTTAAAAAAGAGTTGAGATAATTACCAAAGCATGCATGAGGAGAGTGGCTAAAGATAGAAACGATCCGAAAAAAAAGGAAAAAATTTTGCTATGATTGCGTAGATTTTGATCACATATTTGTGTGTGTGTGTGTACATATATAACCCTAATTTGAAGGCTATAAGATGATGACAAGTTAGAATTCATGTGATTCCTTTGGCTTGTTGATGAAGAAAAATATATGTTGTTTTGGCAGCTTTTGGAGTTGTGATGTTGTTATCAAAATTGCCCATTGCTAGCTGGGTAGATTTGGATCCAAACCACTAAAGATATGTTTTTTGTGCAATATTAGAAATATTATTAGTAATTCTTTTCCAGGAAAAAAAAAGAATGGTATAAATTTGGGAATAAATATATTTTAGTTATCCCTAAGAATGTCTCTTGCCGTTGAAAACAGTAACTAAGAACATTGGTTTGGAATCAATTAACTTTGATATAAAATAATTGAGATTACAAAAGAAGATTTATTAGTCCAATGAACCTCAAGAAGATTTATTAGTCCAATGAACCTTTTTGGCATGAAATGCCTTAGATAATTACGACATTTGGGTTTTATTTTTTATTTTTTATGTGTGCCCCATTTGATTGCGTAGAAGGTGGGGGAATACTACACAAATCTAAGATCCAACAAGCACAAATTAGCTTGGCTTTCACTTTTGTAATCATTTGATGCGAAATAATCACGTAACACCAACCTCACAGATTATAATAGAAGCCTTGATAAATTGATTTGATTTTATTTTGTGTTATTACTGATCGGAAAATTCTTTGACATTGGTTTTAAAAATCAACCATAATTATATGACTAAAAGCATTAAATAAGTTCTAACCATACTTTTTAAACACCCTTTAAATCATAGTGGAAAAAAAAAATCTTGATAAAAAGAGTAGTTTGTTTAAGTAAAGTCGACTTCGTAATGATTTGAGCAAGAGAAGTTCCTTCAAAACAATTATGCGTTTGCAAACATGGTTCGTATAGAAGGTTTTAACTGAAAACATAATAATTATATAATTGAAATTTTTTAACAGAAAATACTGTACTAAAATTATTCTAATTAAACCAAATCTTTTTAGTTTGATTCGGTGTTTCCAAGCGCACTCTAGTGTTGACATATCCATCAAAGCAAATTAACCTCAATGGTGAGAGTTAACTAAAAAAAGGCAGCAAAAACTAGAGGTTAGAACTCATGAATGCCTGTTTTTGTAGAAAAGATAAATATGAATTCAATTTGGAGAATTGCCCATCATTCATTAACTTAAATGTTAAGTACTTCATTCTTTATAAATTGACTTGGCATGGGATTTTTTGAATAAAAAATTACACTTAGTGAGTACTCTCTAAACAGAAATAAATGCTTTTTGATCTTCTTCCCCAGTGAGAAGATAAAGCATGCATGTGAGATTGATTAATTTAAGATTGACCCACCAGAAGATGATGACAATTTGATGATGGGCTATTTAGTTAAAAATATGGATCTATTTTTTGATGAAGCAAAAAATCTAATTCAGCTTTAAAGTAGAATATGTTTGCTTTGGTGCAGACATCGAGTGTAATTACAACATATTGTTAAACTATTTTACTTGGTTCAAAAAAAATCTATTTACTTGGGAAGGTGTTGAGCTTTAATGCAATTGTGTGTCATATTTCCACGCATGCTTAAACAACCACATCAAAACCAATTGGTTAGTGTAGTTTTGAAAATAACACTTGTTGGACGGCACGTACCAAAGAGCAAAGGAAAAAATTCTTCATGTTAGTATATCAAACAGAACGATGGTTTTTTTTTTATTATTATTTTTTGGCAGGATGTGGAAAAGGGGAATTTTCCGTACGAATGATTTTTTACCACCTTCAAGAACTCACGTTGTTTTAAGTGTTAATTAAATTTTTAATGGTATGATCTATAAGTATTTACTTAAAAATTAACAACATTCAATAGAAAACTATTGTTTCAATTCGTAGATCACACCATTGAAAAATTTATTCTATATATAGTTAAAAAACAATAACTAACAATAGTAAAAAATGACAATTTTTACTGTAAAATTTATCATTAAAAAAAAGTCTTTTAATAGAACATTATTTTTAACTATTTGGTCAAGTGTTTATAAATTATCATACTTTCTAATTTGATATAATTTGACCATTAAAAAAAACTGTACCAGAATCTTTTCTTTTGGGCAACTGACCATCAAGCACATTGTCTATGTCACTTAATAATGCAAAGGTCAGTCACTCAGTAACTTCTCCAAAATCAATGCTTGTAAAGAAAAATACACAAAAATATATGAACCCACTTTTTGCCAACAGCTTGAAAATTAAACTTACAGCCTACACATATCATATATGCATAAAATTCTGGCCCCATACTAATTACTTGTATTGTCATATTCATGTATATGAGGATATGGGCAATGGATTAAAATGAAGAAGAGCAGAGATTTTGTAGAGTCAAGTATATATTTAAGTGATAAGTGGTCCATGATCCCCATGTTTGACTGATCATGAGAGGCTTTTGTAAGAGCTGGGCCCACTTGACAAGTCTGTTTTTGGATTGCTAGGCCCTTCACATGGGGGAGGCCATAATAGAGACCAAAACCATCGAATTCTTTAGACATCCTCATGCCTCTCAACCATGTGTGTTTTCCTTCTTGGGCGACACCCATCACATGCTTGTGCAGTCTCTTTGTGCCTTGGGGGGAAGAAAGCCAACCCAAGTATGGACAATATTTATTTCGTTTAGGTTCATGTAATATTAAGGTATACACTTGCAAAGGCATGCATATCCCCCGCAAAAAAACATTCCACGAGCTTAGATTTTTGGTCCTTTTGAATTGATATGTATACAGTACCATATGCATAAATAATGTGTATCCTTTGTGGTAATTGGCCAAATTGAATGAGCATATATTATTTGCCATCTGTCATTTATTCATATATAAATACTTTGGGAAAAGGGATTACATTCATCATCATTGCGAAACAAAATTTTGATGAGGATCCTTGAGAAACTATTACCATTCGAAAAAGGATTTTTGGCGCATTTATTCTCTAAATTTTTTTGTATTTTTGCGATGTAGTTCGTAATTTTTTATGGCAATCGAGTCTCTAAACATTTTTTTATAGCAATGCTGACATAATGATCTATTTAAAAGACTTATGCATTTTATTTGCTTCTAATAGGAGTTAAATTTTTCAATTTTATGCCCAAAAAGAAGAAAAAACAAAAGAAATTACACCATTGTTGATGATTTTTTTAACAATTTTGTGGGCTTATATGTATTTTTTTAATCATTGTATTAAACCAAATTCCATCCATGTTCTTCTGAATTTGTCCTATGCATCTCATATGATCGTTATTTGTCTTAATTTTAACAATCATTTGCAATTAGGACTCAATTGTTACAAGGCCGTTTGGAAAAATGGTTTGAACCAACAATTTCAGTTTGGTAACTGTAGCACATGAGAGCTTTACACTATAACTTTTTATTATAGCATATGAGAGCTTATATTGTTCACAGTTGTAACTGAAAATTAAAACCGCTCTTTCAAATGACCTATAAGAATAGGGACTTAATTACTATAAAAAAAGCAAGAACTAAATTGCAATTAAAAAACCTAAAATTTAGGGTGTAAATGTGCTTAAAACCTTAAAAATGTGAAAAATAATATTACTTATAAAAAAAATTCATTTAGCCTTTTCAAATGTTAATGAGTACTATTGTGAACTTTCTATAGTTGAAGGAAAATTTTATCCCCATTGAGACTAGTACATGTTTTGTAATAGGGCCAATGGCATTAATATTCCTTGTCCTTTGGCTAGTAGAAAAAGAGACAAAAACTAGTTTAATGAGCTAAAAATAATATTCATATTTTACAAGTGATAAAGATATTGGAATAATATTTATGACTTCTTACTAGAACTACGATAGAAGAATAAATTTGTTAAAACTGTTTCAATGAGAAGCCAAATTTTCTGATTTTGAACGAAAACAATGTTAAACATGCTCTTAACGTGACTGGATCCGTAGATAAAGTTAATTTTAAATATATATATATATATATGTATGTATGTATGTATGTATTTATTATTGCTGACAAAGTACTAATTTGAAGAAAATGCAAGGATGTGCTTATACTCGTCAACAAATACTTGACTAGTCCATACCAAAGAAAAACCCAAATACTCGTACTAAAAAGTATACCTTTTCTTGTCTGTCTCTCTCTCTCTCTCTCTCTTTCTCTCTCTCTCTGTGGATGAATCCAATCATCCAAACTAGGAGAAGAACACAAACGAAAGATAATGTGAAGAAACATGGTTATGCTAATTTCACATGCTAGAATAGTTTGTCCAAAACAATAACAAAGTATATCTAGCTAGTGGACACTGGAGCTAGCTCATAGGTTGTTTATAAATTCATAAATGTTTATGATTGTTTTAAAATTTTTAATTGTTCAGAGAGAGAAGAGAGAGAAGGTTGAGTACTCTCTCACAGCTTCATTCTGAAATTGGATGATTGGGGCTACGTGGTGGGCCAGATTAGGGTCGTCCTTCCTTTTAGGTGGTTCTGTCATTGCTCTGTTATATATATCTATATATATATGGATATATATATATATATATTACATGTTTATCAGCCTTAATAATTCCACATGAAAGCTGCAAACAATCATATGCTGGTTTTTGGCTTCATCTCTAATGTGGGATGAATTTTATTTCATTTGGGGCCTATGAAAAGCAATCAGTTTTCTTCTCTGTCAATTATCATTCTATTATATATATATATATATATATTGGAGATATAGTTGTTATATAATTTTGGAAGACTAATATTATAGGGGGAAAATAATTGTTGGCTTGTAAGCTAACCACGCTGGGATGGCACTGGTAATACAGTTTTTTGTTTTTTTTTGTTTTTTTTTTCTTAATTATAGTTATCTTAAACAACATAATTCTGTTGCTAATCATGCTAATAATTAGTTCCAAATATCATTTGAGTTTGTATATATCGAAGATATTTGTGTATATACTTTTGGAAGACAATATTTTGGGAGAGCAATAATTCTTGGCTTAGAAGCTAATCACGCTGGGATGCAATTGGTAATACGGATTTTTATTTTTTGTTTTTGGTTATATTATTATCTTAAACAACATAATTCTGTTGCTAATCATACTAATAATTAGTTCAAAGAGAAGGAATCTAAGGCACATAATCTAAGCTGAATATCCTCTATTATTACGTGGAGAATTTTAAAATGATATGTAGAAATTATTTTTTGTTGAAGGGAAATGATATATACAACTTATATTATGGTGCATAAGCCTTGAAAGAACAATTATAAGAAACTTTAATAAAGTGTTTAAGAAGTTGAAACTGATAGTTTGAAGAAAAAAATACTGTAGCATGTTAGAGTTTTACACTAGCATATTTTTTATTTATATTATAATATGTGATAGCTTTACATTGTTCGAGTTGAAACTTATGAGTTTTAACTAATTTTGTCAAACACAAGCGTATAAATACGTGTATATGTCTCAAAAGAGAGTTAGAATTGTTGGATGAGACTCAAATTGGTATCTCAAGTGTATCTAATAGAGGTCATCATCTTAACCATATCAAATATTACGAGTCCAAATGAAAAATTTGAAGAGAACTCCCTCTTATGTTTTAAGAGATTGTTTCAAAGGGAAAATTTATGTAAATGTACCATGTATTGTGGGTTTATTTAAAGAGTGTACATTTAATTTTAGACCATCAAAAAGGAATGAGAACGTTTACAGTGTATAAAAATTCGTATCATGTAATGATCAATGCTCGGTCTTGAGTTATTTTAAGGAAAAAAAAATATCATAAAAAAAATAAAAAAACCCATTTATTAAATTAAAAATAAAAAACTGTTGCAGAAAAGATAAATCAATAATGTGTGACTTTAGATTTTTTTTTTATGTAGTTTTTTTTGTCCTTCAAAGATTTTTCGATCTTTCAAATAGATGCTTGAAATATTTTGTTGTGTATTTATGAGGTCCAAAATAGACGATATATTTTTTTTAATAAAAAAATTACAATACATGATCAAATCATTGTTGTGAAATTGAAATTCAACATAATATTTAGAATATCTTAAAAATATCCTCTATTACATTGCAATTATTTTAATAATATTATATTTTATACTATATAACTACATAGTAATTATTTGAAAGATATCATTTTGAGATATATGTAAAATATTTATAAACTAAAGTTATATTTTAATTTAGTAAACATAATTGGGTCATTTGTGTCATTAAACCTTCTAATATACATGTTTCAAAAGTAGTTTTATAAGTTACTTTTAGGTTAATTAATTAGATGATTTTCACTTAATATTTTTATTAGTTTTGAACAATTTATAAAAATTTAATAGTGTTTGATGCTCTTTTATAGGTTTTGAGAAAAAAATATACATAATGGCAAAACACAGGGCCAAACGGACTGAAAAATGAGCAAAAGTGGACTCGGAGATGAAATAGAGCCTAGACGCTAGCTAATGGTTGCCTAGGCGCTATTGTAGAAGAAATCTCATAAAAAAACCCGAGAGCATGACGCCTAGACCCCACAACTTGGGCGCCTAGGTGCTATTTGGAAAGAGTAGTGTAGCGCCTAGGCGCCAGTTCAAAAAAGTTTCTACAAGGTAATGTAGCGCCTAGGCGGTACAATCATGGCGACTAGGCGCCGTTATGAAGTTTAGGCGCCAAAAAATTAAGCCTAGCTGCCGTTACGATCCCAATTTAATTTTTAGTTTAATCTTGTTGCAAAATTGCCCTTTTAAACCCTAGCCTATAAATAGAACATTATGAAGGATTGAATGACAAATTTTAACAAAGAAAAACTACAAAAAAGAATGGAGAACTCATTGCTATAAATAAGAAGAATGATGCAACCCGAAGATGGAAATCATCTTCGCATCCAAATAGAGTTCTTTTCTTTCACTCATCATGTTTGAGATATTATTTAGGATTTTTTTAGTTTCATTAGGAACTAATTTTTCTTTTTCTAAGGCTACGATAAAGCCGGATTATGAATGTTCACTTTTATTTAATTTCATTCATTTTAATGTTTATTCATTATCTATGCTGAGTATTTAATCTAGTCTTAATGTTTATAAAAGTTTGAGTGCTTTTTGCATGATTTGCTATTTAATTTAAGGCTAAGAAGCGATAATTAAATTAAACCATGATTAAACACTATGAGATCATCATAGGATAGAGATATCTATGAAACTTGTGTAACTGGTGAATTTTTTGTTCTTAATGAATCTTGATAAGTTTAGAGTTTCCACAGAGATATATAAAATTTACTAACTAAAATAAATTATTAATGCTTGAGAAAGATTATTGACTACTTAAGAGAAATTTGTTATCGGCATAGGAATAAACATCAGTTAATTAAATTATATAATTTGAATAGGATTAATTTAGGTTAAATTGGATGCACTAATCTTTTATTTATTTAGGTTTTTATTTATATTTTTTTGTTTTGTTATTTTTCTATTTCATATTTTATTGTTCAAAAATTTTAAAGTTAACTAATTTTGATATTTAGCAAGATTAACGTAATCCTCATAGGAACGAAACTCTACTCACTCTTTATTACTTGTCAACGATTATGTGCACTTGCAAATTTTTCGCAACACCCAAGAAGAAGAAGAAAGAAATAGTTCTATTCTTCTTTTTGCATATATACAAACAATTGTTAATACTTGTATTGTTATATATAATAACCAAACTAATTTAATTTAGGATTTCCACAGTTTGCTCATTGAACTATGTCACTTATATCATTTTATTCTTTGACTTTTAAAACGTACCATTTAATTCTTTCAAACTCTATTTCATTAGCAAGTTTCCCCTTCCATCCAACTAAGTTAGTTTTTGGATAGTTTTTTTTGCAGATTATTTTTATATTTTCCCCTCAAACTATGTCACTTATGTTGTTTTACTCCCATGACTTTCAGAATGTGTTAAATATGTCTCCTTTTTTTTGTCAACAAATAACCTCATTTTATTCAATTTTGTTTCGCTTTACAAGTCAATGTTTTTTCCTTCTAACTTTGAGGGAAAGAAAACCAAACATAAAAAAGAGTTTAAGAGGAAAGAATATATTAAAGAAAAAATAGTTCAAGGAAAAAATAATAATTTTTGCAATAGGCCATTCTAACTATATAAAAGAGCCTAAAGAGAATTAAAAAAAAAAAAAAAGAACGCACAAAATTCCTTAAAAGATTATAGCTCTTGAATTTTTTTTTTAAAGGAACACATTATTTTAATTTCTTATAAAGACCCCTTCTTGAATTTTCTTTGTATTTATATTTCAATTACATGTTGTAAAAAATATTCATATGCAAGTTGTGGGTACATAGATTAGAAGTCTTGTAAAGTTGGAAGAAAAACAATCAATCTATTAGCTTAACAGAATTGGAAGAAAGGAACTTATTCGCTAGTTAAAAATAATAGCTTATTCGATAGTAAAAAAATTAAATAAAGGGACATAGTAACAAATTTTAAAAGTCGAGGTAAAATTACATAATTAATATAGTTTAGAGGGGGAAATATAAAAATTTTCTGCAAAAAAGGTCCAAACACTAACGGAGTTGGATGAAAGGGGATACTTGCTAATGGAACAAAGGTTGAGAAGATTAAGTAGTATGTTTTAAAAGGCAAAGGGTAAAATAACATAAGTGACAGGCAATACGGATTATGACACAACGATACAACATAAACCGGACACACTTTTTTTACAAGTTAGAGTAAAAAAAATCAATCATTAGACATTTTAGTGTTATTTTAGTATTAACCCGAAACAAACCCGTAAAAAAATATAGTATTTAGGGTCAACCCGCTAACACTAAAATGATATATTTGACCCCACATGACACGAAAATGACATGTTTGACCCGTAATTAATTATTTAAATAGTTTTTAAAATATTTTCCTCCTGTTATCATATATACTCATAAGACTATATCCTAACTCACTTAATCTTAGACCAAGCTTTAAACTAAATTGATTTTAACTCTTGAACGATAAGAAGATGATTCTAGTTTGATCACTTGAGATTATTTTATTTTGTTACACTTGTTAATTTGTTGGTTTTAGACTTGTTATTTTCTTGGATGTTTCAAAATTTTTGGACTTAATTTTTTGTTGTTGTAGTATGGAACTGAAACACCCGTTATTTTAACGGGTATGATTTTGTAAAAATCATATGAATAAAATGTTACTTTAGCATTTTTACTAAGTCTTCACAGTAAATATTTTAAATCTACCTATCACTCATTTCTACCAACCTTGTCCCGCAGCATTAATGCTTAATTAAGTAGCCTCAACTACTTACAGACATAGAATTAATTCACTTCAACTACCAGGAGACATTGATATATTTTCTCAACCACCTTTTTAATGCCTCCTTCATCCTCTTCTACAACTTGCCCCATTTGTCCCCTCAATTATGTTGACATTATTTGCTAAAAGTCTTCATGGGAGACATGATAATGTTTTCTTTTAATGCTCATTTAATTCTATCCCGCTCCTCCACTATTTTGATGCCTATTTATTCAACCATCACCACTCTCTTCTCTAGTTTCTCATTCTCTCCTTTCTCACTTCAATTTCCAACTAAAAACATAAGGCA